>PNEQ01022836.1:85620-99017 GCA_003012365.1 Medauroidea extradentata
AATTATTCTGAGTTGGAATTATTCTGAGTTGGAATTATTCTGAGTTGGAATTATTCTGAGTTGGAATTATTCTGAGTTGGAATTATTCTGAGTTGGAATTATTCTGAGTTGGAATTATTCTGAGTTGGAATTATTCTGAGTTGGAATTATTCTGAGTTGGAATTATTCTGTGTTGGAATTATTCTGAGTTGGAATTATTCTGAGTTGGAATTATTCTGAGTTGGAATTATTCTGAGTTGGAATTATTCTGAGTTGGAATTATTCTGAGTTGTATTTTCGGATGACACGTGAATTTAAAGTAAATATGTCTTGTGTCAACTTTTCTGAAACTGCATGAAATTTCAAGCAACTTTGGACTCTTGGAAATTTTACGAAAAATTGATCCTTAAAAGTTATTGCAGCTGGCAAGTTTTGGTGTTTATCTTAAAGATGTGTGGGTGAGTTCAACCAGCCTGGCTATGGGACTGCGGGGGCGACACTGATAGGGGTTCACAGAGGGTACTGCAAGGTGTACGGCCGGCAATGTCCGATGCCAAAATTTTATTTAATGTAATTTTTATTGTAATAATTATTCAGTAAAATATTAAAATACGTCTTTATGCTCAGCAGAATTTTGCCGATTTTTCGGTGATTTTAGTTTGTTTAATTTGTATCCAGACCGGTTATTTGAGTTTGCTAGAATGTTATAGAACATTTTACCGGAAGGTAGACCGCCATGGTATCTGAGGACGCCATTGCGGTTACCGTGGCTGGTCACTTTGTTCTTGACTGTCGAGGAGGCCATACGTGTGCCACGTTGTGCAAGGTTAGCACGTGGTAAGCCGAGGGGCGCAATCGAAAAAGACATGGGGCCTCGATGGAAGGCGGTGAAAGACTTGCAAGAACTTTTCATTATTAACTAGCTTTGATTATTTTGATGTGAATTTATAGCAGTATCAACAGCGTGGCTGGCCCACTATTGGTTATGACTTAAGTTCAGCACATGCTATTTTTCTTTTGAGTTGGGTTTCATTTTAGTTCAGTTCTCTTTCAGTTTAATTTTATGTTGATGTACAAGAAGTTTTTACATGCTGATGTAAGCGCGGTTGCATGAGTTTTTGTAGAAAAAAAGTAATAAATATGGGCTGTTGATCTAACCACGTGTTTGCCTGCTGTTCTACATGTGTCCACCCTTTGATACCACGAAACCCTGAGATAAGAGTAGCTCACCGCTGAGACCGGAGCATCTGTGAGGACTGATCAATTTACATTTTTTATTCTGGACAGTGTAATAGAACACGTGGGCAGCAACTTGTGGGAGCCTAGCACTCCAAAGGAGCATCGCGTGCCACAAAAATAAGTAATATGATTGTGTATACACATTTAAGATAACATGTTCACTGTGGAATAAATTTTTGGATTTTTCACAAAATTGCTATTGATATCTTTAGTAAATGGTTAGCATCCCTGAAGGCAGCCAAAAAGGTACTGGTAGTTAGCTCTTGTCATGCATCAGGAGCCGCGGGCAGAGCGTTTGCCTCCCAGCACAAATGATTCTGGTTCGATACCCGGCGGAGTCAGCGGGGATTTCGCCTGTGGTACTCATGCTTGACGTAGTTGGTCATTGGAAGGTGTACCAAAGTATCCTTAATAATTTGAACTATGTCTCAGTTTGTGATAAAGTTTGCATAGAAAAATGTTATTTAAAAAAACATACTGCTATCAAGCACCAATCCCCTTAAGGCCATATTACAGACTTTTCTACATTCTTGTGCAAATTATTCAAGAAGCATGATTGCTTTCAAATGAATCCAAGAAGGTCCTCAATCCCACTATGAATAAAATCGTGTTAAAGTTGAACAAATGTTACATCAATTGATCACAAAAAAAGTATTTTGTTTTCTATTATTTTATGTAAAAAATTTTTGATCAGAATGGTGCGAAATTTTAAAAGAAGCTGTAATGTTAATTATTATGAAAATTGTTTGGTACAAATTCTGAAATATCCTGTTAAAACTGTGTTCTGTTTTTTAAACACAACTGTAATGCAACATTTAAAAATAATATATTCTGAAGTATTGTAAAACACTGGGACATTTCCTTAGAAGTTTGATTTAAGTAGAAGTGATCAGTATTGTGCAGCTTTTAATCTAACCTCATAAGTCATAACACAAGACTTGTCAGGTGCTGATACAGAAGGGGGGGGGGGGCAGGGAACTGGGCCCAAATTTACCTTTTAAAGAATAGTTTATTTTTAAAATATAAAAATTTTTTTTAAGTGGTGTTTTCAGTTTTTTGGGTTATGAAACAATTTGAATGGCATTATTTTTCATCTTAAAAATTAAATTTTTCTGAGGGAGAACCCTCGAACACCTACCTCGGTTTTGACTTAGGGTGTGGGTATATCTACTTTTTTTTTTTTTTAATACCCCTGCCGCCACCCTCCAAAAAACTTAAATGAACAGTTTTTTCCTGATAACACTGAAAGTTTGTCAATTGTATTCACACACACTGGCTAAAAATAAAATTATGCAACATAAGTGTAAAACAAAGCAATAATTTCCCATTAATAAAAATTTTGTATCGTACATGTGTACGTATAATTAAAACATTTGTAATAGCCCTCATTCTATCTCATTTTGCTCATTAAAAAATATGTTACATAATATCCATTTATTTATGACTTTGGCCCCCTTAAAATCTATAAGATGAGCACAATTGCTGGTAAGTATTCCATTGGCTGACTTGCTGTTGGGTTCACTCGGAAGCGTGAAACACATCTTCGAAGTCGAGCCTTGATTACTTGCCTTGCTGTAAGAATTTACAGTGGAAATGGGTCAATAATTGAATCAGTAAAATGGTTAAGCTTAGAGAGCAAAGTAGGATGTTTAGCAACATACTTCAAAGAAGAATGACGGATGCGTCCTCCAACCTTCAAGACACCCTCACTATCCACAAACGGTGCTTAACTTCTTAACTGAGCAGAACCCTCTCTCTTGCACTTCTAGTTATCTCTCTCAACCTTGAATGTATCGGCCTGTACTTGCTTAATGCAAACAGTGAGTGCAGCGTTGAGTTCGTTTACAGACATTGGACCTGACTGTCTCTTGAATGTTTGTGGCTTAGCATTGTTAACCAATCTTAAAGTGAATGAATGCTACTACTTGATGAAGTTTCCAAAATGATAATGTACATGTTATTACCTCAGAGATCATAGACTAGTCTTCTGTTGCCACTGTGTGTGTGTTCACTGATTGTTCTGCACATACACTATTATAAATGTAAACAAATAACCAACAAATGAAAAACCACAATATTTATTTGAGTAGAAGAATTACAAATATTTAAGAAATAGCAAGAAATAACAATGAATACCGTGCCATACAAGGCAGAATAAAATTAAGCCAATAGAAAGTTGACTTTTTACACAATACATAAAACTTTGAGTACTCTTACCTGAGTGCCAATAGGCGAACAAGCCCTAAAAAACGAGCTGATAAGCTCGTTAACATTAGAAGCCAAAACAGCTAACAACGTTAAGAATATTATTTATGAAAGTGCTCAAACAAGAGTATAGAAGTTAAAGAATAACTAGCTGGAAAGCTCTACAAATTTGCAAAGCCCAAATGGCAGACAATTACAAAGGCACAACGCCTTTAATAAATAGCCGTCAAACTGACAAATATATGGCACACATATTATTGAGAGTGAATTATATAAATATTCATGAACACACTCAGGTTATTATTTACGTAAAAATGCAAAGAAAATCAGGTGGCACACCCGACACAATTAAACATTAAACCAAGCAAAAGTAGCGCAACTATGCGCTTGAAGGACACTAGTTTGAACTGCTAAAACCTAACTATAATCAATGCACCCACATATTTATTTAAGTTTGGCCTGTCTGGCTAGTATGTTTGCACTGCACTCAACTCTAGCAATGGACCACAAATACCCAATGCATTACACCTGTAAATACAAAGTGAAATGGCAGCAAGCCAAACAAACTAAGTTATTTGAGTGCGTCAAAGATATGTGCTGATTCCTGTCTGCGTGATCTTGAGCATCCAATAATATCTGAACATACAAAGTACTTTATAACGTTGCCAAATGCTGGAAACAAACAGCATGGGTGAGGTGTAAATTATTTCAATACTTCAGTAGGATTAAGAAAAATCTATTATCGGTGCGTGCACTCCAGGTAAAACAAGCTGACAAGAATCTTTAACAGAAACAAGAAGACTCATATACATTTAAACTGGCTGACAAAAAGAGGTGCCAATTTACGGTCAGCAACAGCAACTAAACGTGAAACGGTTAACATGCCAAATAATAATTTAGACGGCGGTTCCAGAACAAAATTTTGAAGGGGAGAATTTACAAATTACTAAAAATGTAACATGACAGTGTTGCCACCAACTGTCTGCAAGGGGTTAAGCCCCAGATTACCAAGTGCAGGAGCGCACGTACCTTATAGGAGTCTTGTCGCCACCGGAGACAGAACAGGTATAGGCCGAGTAACACATGAGTCTTGAGAGCTGCGATCGCCGACGCCCAAGGCGCATGCCACAGTAGGAACAAGGTGGTGCTTGGGTGGAGGCGGGGATACATAGAACACAGGAAATTTAGCCTTGCGAAAATTTGCAATAAAGACGTCAGCCGAGTCACGTGGTCGCCACCGATTGCCACAGTCTTCGAACACACTTCAGACACCACTCACGGTGCAGTTCCTTCACTTCAGGCAGCTCCTTACGTTTAGGTGTTCAAGGATTTGGCCACTTTCTGTACGGTTCAGACAGCTAAGAGGAGCAATGACACCAGAGATGATGACCAATGACTTCTGCTGGTGATAACTCTTTTGATGCACAGTCTGCTGGCTTACACTTTGACGGGACGTGTTGCGACATCTGTTCCTGAACATCAGCAACAAAAGTCTTTAAGTAATGTGGTGAAGTTTTGAGCCATGACAATACAACAGTTGAGTCTGACCATGCTGTAATACTAGAAAATGTCACTACTTTTGGAAAGGCTTCTTTCACATATTTTATTAGCTTTGCCCCTAAGTGCACCACAAAGTTGAAGTCTAGGAAAGGAAATAGTTTTGACAGGAGCTACCTTTGACTTAGCCAACAATAAATGTGTTTGAACATGTTCAGAAGAATCAGAAAACTCTCAGATAGACGACGGCTGCATACCATTTGATAGATGAGTCAAGACATCGACATCCTTCAACATGTGGGACTCTGCTGTGAACGTTTCCCAAATTTTTCTATATTTATTTGGCAGAAGCTCATATCAGCTTATACCAATGGTCCAAAGGGATTGTAGGAAAGCCTTGACATTCAACACAACTGGAGAAAGTTAACCCAAATGATCAAATATTCGTGCAATATTCAAAAGTCTGTTTCGCTTGTTTGGAGTTATATCTGCAGGTCGTACATGGTACGAAAATTAATCAATCTTCGAATCCTATTCCTATCACAGTGACTTCACTGGTAAATTCTCCAATAGTTTTGGATGACTGCTCTACCATTTCCAAAAATGAAATCCTACAAGTTGTAACAAGTTGATCAAGTCTGACTGAAGTTTGACTGCATCTTCCACGGATTTCGCCCCTGTGACAATATCATCCATGAAGATATCATTGTGTAAGTCTTGCTGCTTCGGGATATTTGTCACATTCATCCATTGCTAGTTGGTGAAGTGACCTCATAGCTAAATATGAAGCTGCAGAAACCCTGTATGTCTCAGTATTCAGTTGGTAGTTGATGATAGGCACCTCAGTTGCGGTTTCCCATAGTACCATTTGAAAGTGGCTACTCTCTGGGCGCACCAAAATTTATCTGTACATTTTACTTACATCAGTAGTGAAAACCCCTGGGTGCATGTAAAACTTCAATATGAGGTCAACTCTCCTCTTTTGCAGTTGTGGTCAAAGTTGAGACGTCGAATACAACCTGTTACTTGGTCGTTGAACTGGCTTCTTTTCTTACACTGTGATGTGGGATGTAGTAGCTGATAGGTTTTACAGTCTGTGGCTACACGTTCCATATGGGAGAAGTCTTCATATTCACTCATGAAATTAAAATATTCTTCCTTTAGGGTAGGCAGATTGGAGAATCATCTCTCCAACTGCTGAAGACAAATCAACACCTGCTGACGTGATTCTCCCAACTCAAGGGTGTTGTCATCTTTAATGGATAGCCTCACAAAGTATCGTCGGTACTGTCACGCAAATGAGTTTGCTGAAAATTTAGTTTACATTTCACATCCTCAGGATTTTGATGGTTGACAACTTGTGGTTCTTAGATTTCCCTAAACCATTTCATGGTGATATCAAGGCATCTCTCTGCTTGTACAAAATAGGAAGACAATGGTGCCACATTCAGGTTGATACACCCCACGTGTCCAATAAGTATCCATCCAAATATGCTGTGCAAGGCTGATGGAAAATTCTTGGTCTTAGTGATCTGCCTACCATAAACTATCTCAGGATACATATCAGCTCCAAACAACATGTCTGTAGCACCTGCAGGTCGATTACGGATCTTTTAGAGCATGACGTCTTAGTTGAAACGTGTCGTTCGTAAGTCGGGCTTCTTAAGACTCTGTGAGAAAATTTTGATTACGTTTCTGTCCATCATAACAGTTTCGCGTTACACAAGGCGTCTTAAGTAATACGCTTGAAAAACACATGTTGGTACTTCTATGCTCGGTTATCATCACAATTACGTATTCACTGGCCAATCAAGAAATAGAGGCTTCATTTGTCATCGTCCAAAGCTCATTGTTATTTATAAACATAAAGTTTTAAACATAACCATAACCTAAATTACTTTTTGATGGAAAAGCAAGGTCAATTATTATTTCTAGAATTTGTTTTGTTATTTACTCTTTAAAACATGCAAATAGAAATTGTATGCTAATATGTAACTAACGTTTTGTTTTTGTTTTTTTCGTGCAACATGCGAGGTTATGTAATTAGGTCTATGCATTCAAAACAACTTACTAACAAATTCAAAATTACATGGCGTGATTAATTTAACGTTGTGTATAAAATTCTGAAATTGTGTAGTGTTAAGAAATAAAATATATGCATGTACACTGAGTCTGAAGCAATACTTTTGTAGGCCTACTTCGTTAAAACAAGTAAAATAACTTTTAACTTTTCACGTGGCAATTACGAAATTTGACGCAGCGCAATCCTTTTCTGTAGTCTTAGCGTTTTCTAGTAAGTTTATATACAAAATTACTTATGCCAGTGCTCAGAAATGACTTGTATAAATAACTGAAACTCTGTGTTCAATTTATTGATACTAATTATGTGACAACTTAACTGAGACTCCCGATTTTGGGCGCCTTAGTCCAGGCTGTGTCGCCACAATTTTGACGCGTCTTAATTCATCGGTGGTCACATTTTGTCGTTTGAAAGTCTTACCAACGTCACGTTCGAGTTAAGACGGGCCAAAAACAGATCCGTAATCGACCTGCTGGTGTGTGAAATATGAGGTCCGTCAGTTCCAAATTACCAAATTGTTGTTGGATTTCTTGCGGTAAACATACTGCAGGCATTTCTGTACTTATTGTCTGTAAAATAATAGCATCTGTACTCAAACATGGACCATTTGCATTGCATGGTTTTATGACACACAGCACTGTTCTTTTGGCAACTTGGGTTTTCGTGTCTGACTCTAATCACTTGATTAGAACTTGTGTCTTTCAATACCTCAAGCCCAAGCACATTGCACAATCTTCAGTAATGAAAGAAGACTGTGATGCAGAGTCTATGAGTATTGACAGGTTGAAACTGTCTCATAGCATCTTGGATGTGCATTAAAGTGGTTCCTGACAGGGTAGTGGATGGTGCAGGATTAGAACTGGTCAGTGTATGTACTGATGCAGTCTCGTCATCAGGTTCAGTAGTCTCCTAATTCAAGCTAGTTGCTTGACATATGGCATTTGTCGACAAATGCACAGGAGGTTGTGTGTGTAGCAAGCTATGATGACGCTGTTAACAGCTTGCTGATGTTGCCTTAGATTTGGCCAGATGAGCCTTCAAACAGTTAAAACAAAGTTGATGCTGCTTTACCAATTCATGTCGCGGATCTGTTGGATTATCTAAAATGATAGCACACATTTAGATAAGATGATAATCTTCAAAGATTTTGCACTGTTGTAACTGGGCATCAACTACCAAGGCAGTTTTTACTGTTGACTACAACATTCTTTTCTCAGTTGTATAGCTTTCAGTCCTAGGTTTGACATTTGTGCTGCTGCAGAAAGAGCTATACTCTGAAGTTCAAGAAATTCTGACAACTGTTTAAAAGTTCGTAGCTTCACTGTTGCACGCGCTAGTTCAAATTGTTCACGTGTTTCTGAATCAAGTTTATTCAGTGTTACATTTAACAAAACAAAGCTCCACTCATCCACTGAAAACTTAAGGACCTTCAAAGAGCCAAGATTTTCATTGCATGTAGCTAAGAGTTGTTGTAGCTTGATTGATGAGTTACCTGTGATTGCTGGAATCTAGACAATATTTTTCCGAGCTGTTGCAATTACACAAATATCCTGGTACCTGTCGTGTAAAGCAGCCCATGCCACAGCATAGTTGTCTTCAGTTAGTGGAAGCCCTGTTACTAGACTAAGGGCCATATCTATAGATCTCTTTCAAATGACAACCAACTGCTTACCAATGCTTTCTCTATGGGGATAGTAGTTTGATTGTCATTCAAAAGAGGTTTATAGTATCTGCCCCTAAGAGACTCACCCTCCAGTGAGGTTATCAAGTCATGGAACTTTTCTACCTGATTTAATGATCTATTATTGTGCATAAGTGAAATAAATAGGTAATGGTAACCTTTCCCGTGTGTAGCCTGTCCAATGAATTTGGGTTGTGACAACCTTGATTAACATTACTGAGCGGTGGTGTTGGTTCCCCTTTCCCGCTAGTCTTGCCCTATTTAACAATAGTTGAAACCTTCATTATTGAGTAATAAGCATCTTCAAAATCTGATGCTTTGCCACTACACCAGATAGTGTGAAACTGCTAAGAAGGAAGTGGCCATAGCCAAATGCTTGGTCAGTTTAGCTGGAACAAACTTTCCTGGAACACCCTCCAAAGCACAGATGTAGGCAACGTGGAAAGTGTTTCCGCAACTTCCCGTAGACCACGTACTAGCCATCACCATGAGATGTGGCCTGTTGCTTCTATATCTAAAGGTAAGAAGACCGTGTTGCTGGAAGCCCTCACACTTGCACTTCACTGGGGTGACTAGGAATGCTAGCCAACCACTTAGGGGACAACTAGTTTGCAAGACCAAGACCTTGCTCCTCCCAACATGAGATGGTCCCCTTTGCTACTGTGATTTACTTTTAAGTGAGAGAATCATCAGCTGTATAAAAAAATTACATATTTCAATCTGTGTTTACGTACCAGCTAAACTGCACATATTTTTAATTTGTCGTGAAATAATTAAATATTTTAATGCGTACAAAAAATTTGCTTGCAGCCATCTTTATTCAACATAGCTAGGTATAACCCTTCCATACACTTGCAAAAATTACTTCCGTAATTATAAATTACATGGACGATTGACTTAAAAAAGTTATACAGAAACAATATTGCTATGTAGGAGAATCAAACGTTCCCTATTTACATATCATTGCCATTGTTGGTAGAATTGTTGTGGCCACTTCCATGATGGCTGTCATGTGTGGAAACATCACCATCTTTCTGTCAAGTGTCATCTCCCGTTCCATCCAGCAAATTGGAAATTCCATTAAAAATCGTAATCAGTTTGTTGGTAATGTGAGACCAACTCGTTGCGCTCATTTCACTTGTTCAATTCATGGCCTACTGCTCTGTTATCACTTTTCTGCAAACATTTTAACTTTAAAATATAAACCTACTGTTTAAGCACTTTGCTTTTCCAGCTTTTCCATTATGAAAATTTGGCAGACAACTTCTCACTGCATTAAAACAACACTACAGCACACACGTGCTGCTACATTGTTGTATGCCTTCAGCTATGCTTAACAACACTGCTTGCTTGTAAGGACACAAGTTACTACATGACCTTGACAGAAAGTGGCAGACTCCAGCTGTGTAGTAATCTGTTGCACAAACTGGGTTGTATAGACTGTACAAAAAATTGAGTATAAACTATATATGATAAATATGTGTACAGTATTCTTTTGGCACCACTTGAAACTAAGGGAACTACCTGTGTGTACAGGTAGCCTGTATCTGATTAAATAGAGTATGTTTGAAAGTTGCCTGAAGATTTTGGTTATGTGACTCACCAGTCTTCTTCACACAGCTGTAAATATTTATTACATATATCTATTGTACATAAATTTATCATGAATGTATTAATATTTATCATCTCTGTGGTCGTGGGCAATTGACAAACGTAGGAAAACATATTGAATTTTTTTGTTCCACGTAACTTGGAGGATCTTACACAAATTTGGATATATTCTATCTCTCGATCACACATACAATATTCATCGTGCATAAAAAATTCTAATAAATCTAGTGCGAGATCGGCATCCTGCTTGAGTTTCCATGTATAGTATCTTGGATTGTGTAAAAGATGCTTAAGTAGGTACATCCCAGTTTTTTACTGAGTCTGTTGATAAGTTATGTATTTTATATTTCAACTTTGACATTGTTTTTTTTTATAGCTTGCATGTATTAAGCAGCAGTGTCTCATTAACACTTTGCGTGGACTGTTACAGGTGGTAGTGATGAAGCGCTCACTGGGAGTGGGTTATGCTGCTGTTGACAACCCTATATTTTACAACCCCAACACTGCCATGCTACTTGGTGATGCCAAGAAAACTTGTGATGCCCTCCTTGAAACACTTAAACAGAGGTATGTGGTAAATTTTGCATTCCTTCATAAGTACAGTATTTTTATTATTTATAAGTTAATGTTGAAATGTGTTGTGCATCAGATATTCAGGAAAGGTAGTCTTCAGATGTTGACATTAAGTTTTATTTTTTTGTTTTGAGTTATAGTTGTGAGTTGTGAAAGAAAATGGCTTGTAGTTGTATTATTATAGTGTGAAGTTGAAAATTATGCACATTCAAAGAACCAAACCATTAAAAAATTCTTCCTTTTTTAATGTTGAGATGATATACATGGAGTGAATTGTGCATGAGGGACACTGTAAATTTGATTGAAAAGCGCATCTACCCTTAAAATAAAAGTCCTTTTTTCATTAGCCTAGTATTATAAACATTACATTTCCTGATAATATTCAAAGGCATTACGTACTTTACCTTGCTTGTTGCCATCTCAAGTAATAATTTAACTTTATATTATAAGTTATGTGGAAGTCGGGACTTTTTTTTAGTGTATTTTTATGTTAAATATGGTGCAGATGGTTTCACACTGTATGTATCAATTTTCAACTTGATTGAGAAATCAGAATTGTTTATCTCCAATTGCATTCATGTTTTCTCAGTCTCATGATTTTCGTGGCAAGGTCATCAACTTGTTACTCTACCTTCTTTTTATTTTCACTGCTTATTCTATGGAAACAGCTGTAAAAAAATGCCACCTTAACTGTCAAAAAGAGGAATACTTACGGGATTGAATATAATATTAGTGCTCATGTCACTTTTTTTTTTTTTTTTTTTTTTTTTTTTTTTTTTTTTTTCAGAATGGGTGTAAACTGAGATATTCTGCTGTGGACATATGCCCTGGTGGCGTGTGGTGCATCTCAATTGAGACTGTGTGACGAATGAGAGAAAAAGTTTCACTATTGTGTTACCAGTTGGTTACAGCATGTCATTACTGGCAAACAAGCATGTGGCAACAAATGGTACGTTCATAAGTAGTGATGGTGCTTGGTGCGGGCACCTCCTGTTGCAAATGTGCGTATCATCATCAAGCCTTACAGCAAGTCTATGTCACTCCAACTGCATCTGGGGCATCTGTGCTGAGAATCATTAAACTAAATGGTCTCACGTTAAGGATATTACTGTCTTGGTCGACAGATTTTAGTACAGTGAAATAGTTGCGAACAGTAATTTTTATAAATTAAAACTCGACATTCCCATGCAAGTATGCATTATTTCAATATTCTTCCAAGGCAACTATTCTCAGCATACCCGTTTCAGATACATAATAGAAAATTTTTTATGTCAAGCATATTTTTATATTTGCAAGTTTTTAACTTTGATGAACACTACCTGAAAGGTACAAAACAAATTTTAAGTACTGAAAATTGTTATTTTATCTGTAACATGCATATGACATTCATTAAACATAACTAATGTAAATACATACTGTACTGGTAATTTAGTTGCCAAACATATTTTCATTTGTGATTTAAGTGCCCTATTTATTGTACGATTTTAATCTTTTTATTAGTAGATATTGATGTTTGTTTAATTTGTGTAAATCATTGTTCATAAATTATGTGGTATGTTGTTTTTTGGGACCCAAATGTTAAAAGCCATTCATTTTGTTACAGCAGTAAACCACTGTAAAATCTTTATATGATTGTAATTAGAATCTTGGTATAGTAATAACAGTGATTCCTCTCCTTTTCTTGTTTCTATCATGTATGTATTCAGCAACAAGCTAGTGTTCTCAATTTACAAAAACTGAATACAGTCAAGTATGTGAATTCTTTCTATAATCAAAATTTTTATTAAAACCTCAGTGGAGTAGTTAAATATTTTTGAACTTATCATTTACTTAACAATTGTGTGTTTTGTTAACAGGATAAGGTTTGATATTTCCCAGTCTATATTTTTTTTTACCACATTTTGCAAACTGTATAACGTAAGTGTGTGAAGTCTTCTACATTTCTTTAACAAATAGTGCACTCTATTTGATATATTTGACAATCACAGTGATGTTTTGAAACCTTCAAATTACAGTTGCATTCTTTTGCTTCATACTGTAGTATTCAGCTGATGGTGTTAAAGTGTTATAAACTTGTATCAGTTGTAAAACTTGTAAACTTCCAAAGCTTAATGCGAAACTATTATTTTCACTGGAAAGTATAAAATCAGAAACTTCTAAATTTATTTGTGGTTTTAATATGGATTCATTGGACTTGTAATACAGTATTGTGTAACAATTAAATTTAATTCTGTGACGTGCATACCCTATTTACTTGTGGATAATGTACCCTTTTTAACCAAAAATAAATTTTGGGGTGCACATTACACATGAAAAATAAAATACAGTTAAGGGAGGCAAAGTAGTGTTGAAAATTGTCAGATCTTTACAGGAAAGTTTAGCACCTATCTTTTATCCTCTCTCTCAAACTTACACATCTCTGCTTTCCCTTGTGTCTCACACATATGCACATGCATGCACACACTCCCTCTCACACACACTCCCTCTCACACACACTCCCTCTCACACACACTCCCTCTCACACACACTCCC
>PNEQ01022837.1:0-40539 GCA_003012365.1 Medauroidea extradentata
TATATATATATATATATATATATATATATATATATATATATATATATATATATATATATAAGCACAAATATAGTAATAAAACGTCACAAGTTATTTAAGAGGTAGTTTTGAAAATAACTGCCACACTCTCTTAGCTAAATATGTTTTACACAACTTAGGAAACTTAGAAGTTGTTGATATTACACTTGTTCTCAAATTTTAAGCAAAGCATTTAAAATACATATAACTTCTAAGTATCCATGCGCATAAGTCTTGGACGAGTAAAATTTTAGACGATTATTTCAGAACCATTATTTAATTTATATTTTTCTTTTATCTGAACTACAATCGTTTCTGTACAAAAACGCAAACATAAAATAACAGCGTAACAACAAATAAAAAATTACCGAAGGGAAAAATATTTGCCTTGGTGTCTTACACACACCAAAATGTAAGTTAAAAACAGATCTGCTGACATCTTATGTGTAGTTCGCCTGTGACAGTATAAACACGAATTATTATTACTAGTATTATTATTATTAATTTTTCAGAGAGCCTAATGTAATGTACCAATCAAAGTAAACGTTGAGGTTTCAAATGGAGAACCCAAAGAAATAATTCCAAAGTAGTTGAAATTTACTAAAATTTTAAAGTTGTTTAGATTAAATTTTCTCCGCCCCTTCCAACCAGTTTCAAGAACGTCAGAGTTTTTTCTCCTTCTTGTAATTGCAAGAAGTGTAAGCTAGGAGTTGTTGGAAGCTTACGTGTTGGGTATGTCAGCTGTTGTATAAATAAAGTCTAAAGCCTAGCAGTTGTATATTTTATATTTCTTAAGCAACTAACGCAAGAGGCAGTTTTACGACTCCCGGACTGTGAGATATGAAATTAATATAGTACACTCGGAAGGGTTAGGAAGAAAGTAAACATTCTTGCATACAGACAGGCTGAAAGGCGTTAGAAAAACTTACCAAACAAGGTAAGTACCTTCCTTAGAGGACCTCCTTAACGAGTCATTGTCAACGAAGGAAAGAAAAAAATACTTGAAAAATAATGACCCTCGAAGGGCCGCCTGGTAAAAAAAATGTCAGCTTTTTGGGACGGTATGACATATGACCCACGAACCCTTAACTTCAGACTAACTTTCCTCTTTTTTTTCCTCTTCCCCACAAATCCCTGAAACTTATGTATGTACAATGTGTGTAAAAACATTAATACCGGATTATGCTTGTAGATAGCGAGACGTGAACTTCATATTCAAGTAGCTAGCGTTCACTGCATGGCTCAGCGCTAGACTGACTCAGCTGCAACTCGGCAGAACACACGGGAAGGTCGTAGAACAGCTGAGTGTACAGATGTGTAATTGTCACTAGTTACGAAGGTAATTTTTTTTTTTTCAACCTCCGATTGGCTGTAATAAAAAAAAACGGGAATGAATTGGGAAATTATATTAATGTCAAAAGAAACGTACATCTTAAAATATTTTCCCACATCATCATCGTGCAAATTGAGGCATTTGTCGTACCGATGCACCAGCTTGCCGATACTGAGGTGTGAGTTTGGCCGCTCCACATGGTTGGTGGAAGGGGGTAAATACTACGTGTCGATTTACGAGTATCGATTAATGAGCATACTGTAATCACAACAAGAGGTATCAGGGGACAAGGCTAAATAGGCAGGATGTAATATTCTTTACAGAGGGTATCGGAAAGCTGGTGCATCGGTACGAAAAATGCCTCAATCTGCACGGTTATTACATGAAAAAATAGTCTAAAGATGTACGTTTATTTTGCCATTAAAGTATTTTCCCAATTCATTCCCGTTTTTTTTTATTACAGCCGATCGAAGATTGAAAAATAATAACCCTCGTATTTTATGTGTTTTCTGGCATTAGTTTCACTTTAGTTGCCTATATATATATATATATATATATATATATATATATATATATATATATATATATATATATATATATAGTATATATATATATACACATATATATATACACACGTATATTTATACACATATATATGGTGCGTTTGTGTGTGCATGAATGTGCGTGTATGTGCATGTGTGGGTGCGTGTGTGCATAGGTGTGTGTGTTGGTGTGTATGACATGTATGACGTGTATGTTCGTATACCATTCTTCCGATTGCGGTGAAACTTTATGGACAGTAGTGCGTGCGGCCGCTATGGTTCCTGACAAAAACGTATGTGATGCCTATATGTGGCAAAACGGGGCGGTACGCAGAAAGGTGTACTCAAAAATACAGTGTTTTTTAAGTTTCTAAAATTGTCGTTAACGATACCTACCATAATTTTCACCGTTTAGTATTTCCAAAGTTTATAGTTTAAGAAATAGTTTTTTTTTTGCAATTAATTTTTAAATGGTAATTTATTACTTATTACTATCAATATAAATATTATTACGTATATAAAGTTTGAATTGTCGAAAAACATTTTTATCAGAAACATTTCTTTTAATATTTGTTTTTGAAATGGTATTCGAAATTAAAACACATATTTTAAAGAATTCCTACATAAGAAAATTTTGAGTACGAATTGAACGTTTGTACGACTGAAAAAGGCCTTAAATTGAAAATCACACCAACCAAGTCTCGGGAAATAACTATTAAATAATAACACGCTAATGTATAGAAATAGAATTATAGCTTTTATTCTTTTTTCATTAAGGAACATGCTGTATGATGTTCAAAATGAACAAGCTAATTGCTGTGCAGGTGAGGGTTTGTAGTTTCGTGTGCCTAATTTTGTTATCAGCATGTGAGTAGGCCTACATCAAATACGACTTGACACGAAGGGATACGTAAATATAACATCATAAGTGCCTAGCCGCAATTTATTTCTGCGTAAAACATGCTTAATTTTGACTTGTCTTTCCTATTACAATTGTTATTATAATCATCATTAGTATTTATGATTTTGGTTTTTTGACTGTAGGCTATTTAAGGTTGATTTGGTATGAGAGTGATTTTATGTGTATTTGCTATTTGTATGTTTTCTTTTTATATATATGTATGCTGCTTGCTGTCTTGCTGGTATGTTGTATTTGTCTAGTCCGTTGTAATTTGTATATCCGTTGTATTTTGTATTTTGGCATCCTGCTATTGGTCATATTCCTGTTGTTAATCCTAATAAATGAAAATAAAATGAAATGAAATTATTCTTATTACTATTATTATGAGTTCATCAACATATAAGGTTTAAGTTAATTTATTCTCCTTTGCAAGCCCATAAATTTCCATTTTCTTACGAAATTAGTGTACTCGGGATATTTGAAAAGGTGATAAGAGGACATCATAGGTGTAAAATACGGCAATGCGAAAGCATATAGAAAGCTATAAAGGTTTTACATAATAATAAGGCATTGCATGTCAGGAAGTAAAGATACAATTAAGAAAGCCTGCTTTTTTAATTTTATTAATATTCGTATTAATATTCAAATTTAAATAATAACATTGGTATATTTGAACAAGTCTGACATCTCGCAGAAAATAAAGTAATTGATGTAACGAAAAAAAAAAAACATTTGCAAAGTTACCTATCATCTTCGTTCGTAGCAGATGGTTTATAGCAAGAATAATATGTTTCTATAAATAATTTATATGCATTCTCATGATGCAATGTAACAACATGTATGTGCCGAAAAAATTCTCTCCCCTTCCCCTCCTCGCAACACCAAAAAACTTCCTACGTGAACGGCAAACTCATCAAGCAACAAAAGAGTTCCGGATTTCCATTCGCAAAATATCGATGTAACGTATAAAGCTGGATTCAGAACCACCATGTAGCGTACGCGCGTACGTATACGTGTAAAAGTATAAACACCGAGTGTGCATGCTAGCATTCACATCGTCGCGTAGCGTACGTACGTAACAGAATTGATCAACTTTTTACTTCGTACGTACGGACGCTAAGTGGTGGTTGTGAAAGCAGCATGTGCAAACATAAGACTTAAGTAAATACTAATTTATACTGTGGTCACAAATTGTTTAGTTCGCTACAAAAAATAAAAATAAAGTACGATAATCTATTAACGACATTTTGTTATGACATAAACAATTTCCGCGCATGTCGAGATAAAATATTGTTGTGAACTCAATCTCCAATATTCAACATACGTGCGTGAGTCCGTTCGTACGTTAAGAGGGCGTGGTACATAATTTAAGACTAAAAGCATTAATCCATAACTGTAGGTTTCTTGAAGCCAATTTGCGAAAGTTAAACAATGGCAATCCTAGACGATAGTAACAGCCAACGTTTTAAACAAAATTGTTTCCAGTTGTACGAACTTCTGAGGCACAATCTCTGACGCCGGAACCTCGTGTATTTAACTGTGGCGCAAGAGACCACGCGTAACGAATTAGTAATTCTGGATAAATATTTACTCATAAAGTTGGCAAACACCATTATCTAGGATTGTCATTGAATATTTTATTCATATTGGCTTCGTAAAAATCGTAGAAATTTATTGATGTTTTCAGCGTTTATTTATCTCAATCCGTCTTAAGTGTGGTTGTGAATACGCCTTAGTGCCTAGGTACGGCGAGAGGCGGCAAACATATGTGAATTCCTGTTGTTGTTGAACACATTCTTAACAATTAAGAACATAATCTATATGGGCGGGGAAAACTTAGGTGATGATATGTCACTACTTGCTATATGCTAGAAGCTGTTACTAATTTTAACAATTGTAATTCAGAAGCTCATTTCTTAATTAAGTACCGCAACGCATAGCCCAGCAGTCTCTACCCGCACAAAATATTCTCAGAAAAAAATGTTTTGTACCAAATACGTTTGCGCTCGTAGGCACATCATTTTATAACAATATAACAAACAACACTGCCATGTAACAAAAAATAATATATCGCGTAACTTTTCCATTCTGACAAGCCAAAGTTTAAATTTGACCTATTTTTTTAGCTTATCTACAAAAATAACTAACTTTCCAACGTAAATAAGGTAACTGACGACAAAATATATCCAGAAGTTCTTAAAAAAACTGTACTGTAATTTGTAGGGGTATAATATTATTTGTATTAATTGCGAAAAAGATAAATTATTCTTATTTTCACAGTTTTGTGCAAAACATTTTTTCACCAGAGATACTAGAAATTTAATTAAGCACACCATGACATTTATATTCGTAGTAAGCAAGTAACCTTTATAGTGCATTACTTACGAATACAGTGATATTTTGATTTTGATGTTCCATTCTGCAAAATAAACGGGGTGAGACTTTTTTTTATATTTTACGATAATATTCTTAAAATAAATAATAAAAAAGCCAAGAGGTTTAAACGTGGTTTTTTACTTACATGTAACACGGATGCATGTCGGTCAGTAACAAAAAGTGTTCGTTTTACGGCAGACGATATGGCCGTCTACTTGTACACATTTATTTTATTCGCAAAGGAAGGAGAAAAAAAACAGGTTATACGTTTTTTTTACGTTGGAACGTGACTATTAAATAAAATCATTCTGTCCCGGCCACAGACGGTCCCGGCGTTGGTGGAAACGTACGGTGCTGAAATACGCGAGCCTTCCATCCGGCTACCGTCCTGTCCGGCGTCGCGCCGTTGGACGTCCGTTCAGGTTCCAGAGAAGTCGTACAGCGGGGGGCCAAGTCTTCTTGTCTCCGAGTCCACACGTCACACAGTAGGTGATAGAAGACCCAGTCTCCCTCACAACTCCCCTCCTTCCCCGCATAGAACTCAACCTCTTACCCACCACGCTCTACCGAAATGGTCTTTTTATAGACTTGGGAATAAACTCAGCGTCCGGATTCCTCGGCCAACGACTACGCCGTCCTTTGACCGCGTCCTCAAGATTTATACAACCCGAATCCTTAACAGGAACTGATCTTGGACACATTTTTTAAAAATGTATATACATATGTCAGGACATAAGAAAAGCTCTGAAGGTGAGGTGCCGAAGCGAAATAAATATTGCTACATTTGAGTTTCTTGTGTCGAATTGATCTCAATCTGTTATGTGCATATCTGATGGGGAAGGATAAATATTAGCCAAAGGTGACGTTTCCTTTTAAATGAAACAATGTATAAAAATGTGATAACTACCCACTAAGCGGAACTGCTTTCCCCTCTTTCAGACACTGGAATGTCAGAAACTATACAATATACGAGATTTTTTTCTCTCTAACGATTACTATTTCCACTGCAAATTTGCGAATTAATTTGTGAAGACTTTAAAACACCTATACACGTAAGATATCTTAGGGGAAGCATTTCCAAATCCGCTAATACAATTCAATTTTATTTTTGACCAGCAGCCTAAACACCAACTTTCATATTTCTAACCAAAAAAATTACGAACTTCCATACAAATGTCATCCCTATTAACCCCTCCAAGGGGATGAATTTGCAAAATGTTATTATTTGTGCTCACAGACGTTATTTGCAAAGTTTCAAGCTTCTAGACCCAGTGGTTTATTAACTAGATAAAGCAGAACCAAAAATTATAGTAATTAACAAATTTCAAGATGGCGGCTAATAATAGAAATGAATATGTCCAGGGTTTTTAAAGGCCAAATTACTAAGCTCTAAAAATGTCTTCACAAAGGGTTTCTAGTAGTTTTAAGTACTAAACTCTCAGAATGTCTTCACAAAGGGTTTCCAGAGACCTAAGTACCAAGCCTCGGAATGTCTTCACACGGCTTAGTGGAGTATGCAAGCGTCTCCATTTTTTAAAAACAAAAGCTGGAGAAGGAAAACTTCAAAAACAAAGTCACCAAACGACGTAACTGAACGTGTGTAAAGTTGGGTTCGCTGTTGACCTCGTAACACAGGTTGTGCACACAACAACTTACCTGCATCTTTTCACACTAACTGATCTACAACTCTGAAAAACAGGTCACGCGCATAGCACACGCAGGAAATTTTTATACTAAATTTATTATGCGGACTGTTCTGAGTGTCGCCGTGGCCGAATTGTAAACATGCAAGTTGGCCGGCGTTACAACCCCCCCCCCCCCCCACATTTTTTTTCCAACCACAGTGCGAAGAAGGCCAACTGGACGACGATATAGGCACTGTAGAGAGCCAAACAGGGTCTGTCTCCTTCAATCTTTCCAGCCGTCACCAGCTCTCCAGAATGGTCCCGGTCGAGACCCACGACGTGCCGCCGTCCGTCGATAGCCGAGCACATTCTTCATCAGCCTCCGGCACATCATGTTACGGTGAGGTCTAAGCATTCGAAGCGTCACCCATCATAGAGTAGACCATGAACTTAACTAACCAAACAGCCGCTCCCCTCCTATCTAAATTTTGTAATATAATTTTGTAGTATTATGAAAACTAAACTGTGTAGTGTAAAGCCACCGTAATTAGATGAACATTCTTCATTTAACCGTAACCCTCAACCTTAACTTAACCATTTAACTAGTTCCAGTATATAGTGATTACCTCTGACCATAGCCTCCCAACCACGTTTACTCAGCTGGCAAGGCAGAGTTCTCATAGTGGTAAAGCAAGTACAGTCTCAGAGAGCAGTAGAGATAACCTGGACAGTCGGTGACACGTCAACAAGGTAAGGGAGTATAAAAGGAGGGAGGGGGCGAGGGAGCAGGTGGCTTCACCCTCGGGGCGCAAGGTCGCCGAGGAACCGCCCCGGATCACGAGGGGCAGATAAGCGGGCGCCTGACCGAGTTCTCGAGGGTTGCGAGAGAAGTTGGAGTCATCATCCGCCGACTATACCAGAGACACAGATTGGTTAGGAATACATAGTTGAAATAGCCAGTAGAACATTCAAGTCGCACACGCCAGCCAAATGGCTCCCCTGGTCAGCTATACGGCGGAAACACCTACTGCCAATCAACGTAAGATGGCCGCCTTGCTAGCCGGCAGACAGGCCAATAGGAAGCCTGTAGTAACATGCAGAGTCAATCAGACACGGGGTTGGTACCAACCACCTCGGTCAGCCAATAAGCGGCGAAGTTCGTCCTTATCAAATGAACTACCACCACTAATAATAATAATAATAAATATAATAATAATAATAATAATAATAATAATAATAATAATAATAAATAGCCTTTTATTTTCACTGTGGCGAAGGTAAGGAATTGTCACCTTCTCTTACACTGAACCACAAACCATAGGAATACATTACACTTAAACTGCATACCTACACAAAAAGTTAAGGTGGTATTTGTTATGGTAATGTACACGGATGTCTATAGCACTTCTACCATGATAATACACATAAATAAAAAATAAGTCATAAATAACTGTACGTATCTAAGAAATAATAATAATAATAATAATAATAAGTTTACGTCGCTATGATCAAGTTAACTAAATTTAACGTCAACTATTTTTGAAATATTGTGCATATATATATATATATATATATATATATATATATATATATATGCACAATATATATATATATTTATTTATATATGATTAAATTACGATCCTAAGTCAAACACAGATAAGCAAACTATTTAGTCTGTGCCAGAGGCACGCTAATGTCGTAGCCTAGCTACTGGTGTTGGCAACTGGAGGTGAGATAGATAGGATTGCACGAAATGTACTGAATGTTTCCTTAGTTTCATCCCGATTTAGAATTTGGCAAATTTATTTTATCATATTACAATAGGGACGTAGCATATTACAGTATCTTTCACTACGAACATTGTAAACGAAATATAAAATCTTGGCTATAAAATATTTATAAAATTTATGACGGTAATTATCTTTCACAACGTAATAAAGACTAAATAAAATCTAGTCCCAATTTAACCTAATGATACGCACCTAGTCATATATTGTTATGCTGGTAGTTCGTCACACCCTTCGTTCCTTATACCAAATTGAAAATTTTGAACAAAATAGATGACCCAGTCTACTGAAATAATGTTATGCCGGTAATTCGTCACACAATTAATTTCTTATGCAAAAGTGAAAATTTTTAACAAAAGAAATTACCCAGTCTACTGAAATAATGTTATGCCGGTAATTCGTCACACAATTAATTTCTTATAGAAAAGTGAAAATTTTGAACAAAAGAAATGACCCAGTCTACTGAAATAATGATATGCCGGTAATTCGTCACACAATTAATTTCTTATACAAAAGTGGAAATTGTCAACAATAGAGATAACCCAGCCTATAAAAATTATGTTATGCCGGCAATTCGTCACACAATCAATTTTATATACAAAAGTGAAAATTTTTAGCAAAAGAGATAATTCGGTCAATTAAATTAACATTCATACATTCTAAACACAAATGTTTCGTACAATTTAAGGTCATTTTGACAGTTCTGAGGGAAATGTTTTTTATTAACGCTACGTGTTTGAAATGAGAGTCGTCTTTTTTGGTACTGAAAGGCGTCGTTTATTTACTGCTATTACATTGTGATATCACGAAGAGCCTATCAGAACTGTTAAAATTTACATAGGTTACAAGAAAACGTGCATACATGACACAAAATTTGCAACTCGCGCCAAGTTAAGGATAAAATATAAGGGCCTGCATATTGAACAAAATACAGCGCTCGACAGAAAAATGTGCACGACGCGGTAATTCTGAAGAAAACAAACAACATTATGAACGTGTCCGAATTCAATATAATGTACCTTTGTTCACTTCCATTTGATCCGTAAATTACCCAAAACTCACAACGATCATTTTGTGCGAAGCGTGCAGAATTTAATTGGGACAATCTTAAAGCCCCAAATATTCAAAAATACAAGCAAAAAATTTATTTTAAATTTACTAACATTTCGTGTATATTCGTAACGTACCGTAAAACGGGGTGAATAGAAACAAATTTAGAAATAAATTCCCAGCTGACACCTTTTGCTTTAAAAAAAATTGTAATCATGTTGAAACCACTGTTTGTAAACTGTTTTAACTTTCTTACCTAAAAATTAAATTATTAAAATAGAATTATTACCGAAAATGTATCTTTAAAATAGTGTTTCTATTCACCCCAGAGTTTCTAACCACCCCGTTTTACGGTACGTTTACGGTGTGTGGGAGACGTGGCGGAAGTTGCAATCGGCCAGCAGATTTTCTTTGAATACTTCGGATTTTGTCACTTCTGCATCACAGGCCCTCGGCTTAGTGGGAGAGTGAGCGAGAGATTTTGGTCAGCGCTCAACATCGTGGTCTTTATTGCTGGTGAGGGGCGACATGAGATTAGTACGGAGCAGAGCTGAAATGTAGGGCGGGGGGAAACGGGAGATTCTCGAGAATACCCGCCGACCAGTGGAATCGTCCGGCACGGTTACCGGAAGCGAAAATCCAGAGAAAGGTCCCGCCGGGAATCGGCCCCGGATCGCCTTGGTGGGAGACAAGTGGTCTGATCATACAGCCACCGCCCCCAAATCCCCTCCCCAGCGGGTTCAGAAGTCTTGTCGAATCAAAGATATGACTTCGGGTTGACCCGGTTGGGGGGGGGGGGAGAGCAAAACCGAGTAGAGGGGCAGAACGAGGTACCCAAAAAATTGAGTGAAAACAAAATTTGGTGAGTAGTTGTATGAGTGTAATCGCATTGGTGTCTGAAAAAAAAATATATAATTTTGATAACAAAAAATAGGGGAGGGGTGGGGAAGGCGAAACTGTAGAGGCAGAACAGATTACCCAAAAAATATTGGACAGTGTGATGTTTACCTTATCAGCTACTTAAATTTAAACAAAATATCTAAGTGCTTATATGAAACAAAAAAATGTTAAACACTTGCAAATTCCTGCAATTTCTCCCAAGTGCTTACAGATTAACTTTCAAATTTTCTCGATTTTTCGTCTTTTGTTGAGTATTTAATCCCCTTCAGCGGATTGCGTCAGGTGTTGGCGGAGGGAGGGGAAGTGTCGCAGCCTCCCCTTCACGTAAGGGTGACATTGGCTCGACCACGGAAGAGCACAGCTCGATGGCGAGCGACTCGTGTCAGCACCAAAACCACGCGCCTCTCGTGGGGGAAAATAGTTGCATGGAAGCCTCTGACGTTGGTTTTGTGGGCCACACGCTTGGAGTACGCTCACTGACAGGTAAAAAAAACCTTGCTGGAGTGGAACTGCCTGCGCCGGGCATCGAGTGAGGAGTCTCTCGACTGGAGTGGTAGGTCCTCGCTCGCGTCGAGAGTGCGCTCTAGCGTGCTCGAGGGCACACGAGCACGCACACTGGACCGCGCACTCCACTTGCTCGGCCTTTTTTTCATCAACTGTTTACGTGCTTTTATTTCATGTACCCCCACACAAACCAATATGTTACTCGAAATACGAAAATTGTAAAAAAAAAAAAAAAAAAAAAAGATCTAGCGCTGTAGAGTCGTGGTAAACCGGCTTAATTAGACGACCGGCCACGCTGGTTATAAAAAAAAGATTCACAGAGTACTAATGTAGCCTATTTCAATTTATTTTAATGCTGAAAATATACTTTTGATAAAAAAAAACTAAAGTTACTAAATCAATTAAACAATGCTGGTCACACAAAAATATTTCATTTTAAACAAAATGGACGGCATTTGATGTGTTGTAATGCATGACCAACAAGTAGCCCTATTTTAAAATTTGATTAAACAAATATATATATATTTTTTTGAAAGTGAGGTTGAATTATCCGGAGTGCTGAATCAGCGTTACCGCTCTATAGTCTATTCTTTTAATTGTGTTTTTAATACTAAATATTAATTGAAATATTTACAATTAATGCTGCAATAATTATTTGTAATTACAAACGAATTCTACATACAAATACTGGTATGTTAAGAAACAGTTTTTATGTAGTTCCAACAAACTTCTTATATGCGTTTTCTCACATTTCATATAGTAACGCAAAAATTTCTACAGACAATTTTCAAGAATTTTTTTGTGGAAATACAAAAAATTATTTTGCTTAAAGGTCAACAGGATATCGAAGTTGATTTTCATTCACATTGAAACCACTCATTTATCAATGCAGATACTTAAAATATTTGTAACCACTTCATTTATTTGTGACATTATTCTCGTATGACTGTCAGTCAATTTGCTGGAGTTCCTCAGCCTGCACTCTATATACTAATAGTTTGTACAATTGCCACATGTGCGTATAGGAGCGCTAAGAAAGTAGGTATGGTAGAACAGTTCCCCAGACATCCATGGTAGCAATACTAAACTTTTATAAAACAATCAAATGTATACTAAAGTTACCAGAGTTGTATTGTAATAAATGTAAAAACCTTCATATTTACAAGGCGGAAGTATGGAAACTGTCTCATAATTAGGGCACGGTAGATTTCGCGAAAAGATTTTTGCAGCACTGTTTCAGAGCCTTACGTGCGCACCTGCATCACTACTTTGTGGTCAGTGATTGGATGGTTAAACCCGCAAATCATAGACGTGTTGTGTCACAGTTATCCGTGTACTTATTGGTACAGTCAAATGAATAATAACTCTGCACAAAAACACACTGCCAATAATCATGGAGTTGAGCTGTAGGTGTGTACGTGAGACAGTGAAACAAAGTGGGGTAAAAATCTTTTCGCGAAAAGTACCGGGCCCTATATCCATAATACGTTTAGGTTTATTAAACATTTTAGGAAGTTTTTTTTTTTTTTTTACGGTGTGTATGGCAAGCACATTCACCAGTTCCCGAAACGTCGCATCTGTTGTCGAAGAGAACATTCGATTATCGTCTCTGTTATTTTTTTTTGCCATTTTTTCTATCATCTCTGTTGCAGTAATCATTTGTGTTCTTCTCGTTTTGCCATTACCGTGCATCTTGTCTGGTCCATGTCTGTTCGAATTTTCAGTGTAATCTTTTTTTTTTTCCTTAATTTTTTTGGTTTCCAAAACATGACAATTATATTCTTTCTTCGGAATGTTATATAGGCTATATTATATGTTTGTTGGCTACGGCCATTTCTGGTCCCCCTGGTTAGTTTCTTTCGTATTTATACTGCTAATTTCTTTGTACCTTGAAATTTTATGTTAATGTGAGTTTTCTGCGATTCAACAACATTCGCGTCTATCAAAAACCATCCAACTTTTCATACGCCCCCTTTCGTAAAAAATCATGCGAAGATCACGTCGATGATACTAAAACAGAAGATATTAAGAGAAACTGACAGCAGTAAAGATTCAGTCTTACTCAATTAAACCTAGTTTCTCATAAAAGTATACCGTACACACAACATTTGATTTGGAAAAAATTACATTTATTTTGGAGACAACTACATTTCACTGAAATTACCTGTGAGTCGTTTGCAATAAATATGTACTGTGTAATAACCCAAAAACACGTAGCTA
Source organism: Medauroidea extradentata (assembly GCA_003012365.1). Lineage (NCBI taxonomy): Eukaryota > Metazoa > Arthropoda > Insecta > Phasmatodea > Phasmatidae > Medauroidea > Medauroidea extradentata. Next base: position 13,257 of record PNEQ01022837.1, read on the forward strand.
TATACATTTATATTCACGGTTACGTTGAACAGTTACTACACTGTAAAAATGTTTGTAAAGGCCCTTTCGCACGATCAAATATTTCTTGAATCGATTTTACATTCAATAAATTGAATTCAAGATAATTTATCCAATGAATATTGAAATAGCCACTTGAAAAGTTAAAATACATTTTATAAACAAATAATGTACAAAAACACTATAGCTGTTTTAAATTAACTACTAATCCTGCACGACACAAAATTATATGGTTGAACCAATACAGCATTTATTATTATTATTTCTGTATGCGCTATTTGAAAAAAAGTTCAAATTAATTTTAAATATGATTTAGTTTTTACACAGAATTCAATTAATACGTAATTTAAAATAGAAAGTCAGTTAAACGTCTTCTCTGTTCCTACGTAGGCCTAAGTGCTCCAAAAATTTTCGAAACAAAAATCTTTGCTGAAATTTAAGACATTCAAGAAATAGAAAGCCGAAATGGCCGTGGTAATGACGTCAACATGGCGTCACATCACATTCAATAAATTGAATTCAATAATTTTAACAGGAAATTTAAGCAATATTTGATCGTGTGAAAGGGCATTAAACTTGACTAGATTCAGTTTCTTGGACGTACTCCATTGCAAATTGAATGACTGTCAAAGAAAACTAAACAAATAAAAGAAAAACCATAATATAAGCATACTCTGCTATACATGTCGTCATCACAAAAAAAACTGTACACGAACGTGTTACATAAATGGGTCATTAAAATATCTTCTTAGGGCGGCTAAATAAAATATTCGACTTTCCAGAAAAAATATAACAATTGGTACAATTTTCAATTCGCGGCCATAAAATTTGAAATTAAAAAGAATATACATACTTATTTAAAAGTGTACTTCGCAGGTTCAGTGATTATGCGTCTCTTTTATCTGCAGGAACGACGAGAGTTTGACGAGAATCGCCACTGTAATTCATAATAATAATAGTTTAGTTATTAAAACGTGAAAAACTATTCCTGCACTAAGCAGGGAACAAAGAACCTACAAAAAATTTAGAGCTTTATGAAATATTTTCGCATTCTTCCATAGTTATAAAACTACATACTTACAAATGCCTGGTAATATAAATGCGTTTGTTTAATCGAACACTCAACATTTATTTACTACGTAGCAGTTTGGTAGATATGCCAAAGTTTCCGTTGCGTCTGCAGAGACGTTGTCTGTGACTATAGTTGATGGTTAGAGACACTGGAAAATCGCGGGAATATTTGACTGATTGCTAGGCTCCAACGTGATGTATATAACAGTGAATGTTTCGTATCAATAGTGGCTATCGTTTATTTGAAGCATTTTCTCTCTCTACAACAGGCCCAGTTAGAACTGCACAGCTTGGACACACAGCGTGTGTGGTTTGTCCCAAAACTGTTCACACGTGTCACGGTTAATATAATACAGTTTATTGAAAACTATTTTAAACATTTTCGCGATTTTCCAGTGTCTCTATTGATGGTTTATCGCAGAGTAACTTGATTGTTTGCTGGGGATTTCAACACACTTTCAGGTTACCAGAAGATTATTGGCTTTAGCTTGTACTTGGATCCCTTACCCTATTTGACTGAGCCAATAATAATTCTGATATTGTAATATGTGATGCCTGTTATTGGTCTGCAGACAGCTACGTTGTATCAGAAATATATCACTTTATCATATGTTGCAAGAATCTACAGCGTTTTCAAAAGTATGCTGGCACATAACATTTTCGCGATATACAATCATCTTTATCTAGCAAATGTGTCTAAATTAAATATTTATCTCCTCTGAAAACAAAGAAAACAGTGTCTCAACAATCCTGCACAGAGAAAAACGTTTCGTATACAGCAAACAATATGTAACATTGTATTGCGAAACAAATATGTTTTCGATCTAACAACATATTTGCACACAGAAAAATGTGTAAAACGCGTAATACATTCACTTAGTTGGTCTTAGGCCGGTAATAGCTACTCTTTCATAGTTATATGGCCTACATCTTTAATAATGAACATTTAGGAAGGAAATTTGATGATAGGTTCTTACTACCAGTACAACACTACATAATATATTTGATCATTTTTTATGGTTATGAAATGGAATTGTAATCCATTTTATTTTTCTTCGCATTCATAACAGTACGATCTTCAGGAATGTTGCTAACAGTGTTTGCAATTTGACTCTCCAATGCTACGTGTTTTTTACAATCTGAGTGTTAACTGATGTACAGCATTTAATTTGCTTCATACTCCGAAATCAACAATTTAGATGTAGCAACTATCCATATAAACTTCCCTGGCGCCATCTTTGTTGAAAGTATGACAATAAGTTCTCTCTGCGAGAACATATCATATGCATTTGATAATAGTTTATCTGTGATTATATTTGATCACATATTTTCGTATAATATCTATGCCATATAACTATAATGGTTCAGTAGCGGCGTTACAAAATTATATATTTAACTGGACCAAACCTTTTCGTTAAGAGAAATAAATTGGCCAGTCAACAAAATTTCTGGTTGATTCAAGTTTATATGCTCATTTGGGCATATGATCGACAGTGTTTTATTTTCTCTGTGGTTTACTAGGATGTTTATCAGATGAGAATATGCCAGAAATCAGACAGGCTCATACCTGCACACTGACTATATGAGACGGTCAAAAACTAAATACACAAAAGTACGACGTCAGCATAAATAATTCCTCGTCGGGCAGAAGGGCGGGCGTCGTTTGACGAGACGTTTCTCTCGATGGCACATACGATTCTATCTCTCGTGCTTGAAGTGTGTTAAGTTCCCCCTCCATACCTCCTCCCCACCCAACTCCCCTGCACAAACAACCCCACCCTGGTACTCGTGTGTGCCATAACAAACGCCGCAGTGCCATCTTACGCGCGCACCGCCGACATCAATAACGCAACTAAATGGTGGCTCATTAAACACCCGTGTAGTGGGCGGAGCCTAGCTACAGCCCATCCATCACTCCCGCCACTGACAATTATTATATTTGTGCGGCGAGGTGGGGAGGGGGCAGAGTGAAGTGCCGGTAGGGGAGGGAGGAGTGGACGTTGCAGTGTAATCGTCCGCGGCGATTCGATTGTCATGCGGCCTTTGTGCGTGTATTATGCGGTACAGTCGCGTCACAAGCGTAGTGGCACACCTGGCTGAGACCACACACGCAGTCCTGGTCAACTTGACAAATGAATTTAAATCAAATATAACTTACAAAGATACGTTAAGTATGCTAGAATAAAAGGTGCAGAACTACATAAGTTATTCCTGTATAAATATATTATTATTATTAAATGTCTTTATTAGTGGCGAATTCAAGGTTTCTGGCTTTTGTTACCATCCACAATAAAATTAATTTACACGTATGCGATTTTCATCACGAAATATATCCCGTTAAACACTAAAATACATAACTAAAGATGATGGTTTGTTGCGGGGAAACTCGACTTGCTGGATTTCAACACACGTTCCGCTTATTAGATTATTATTAGATACACTGGTAAATCGCGGTAAAAGTTGATTGTTTGCTAGGCTCCAACATTATGTATAACACTGAAGGTTTTGCACCTATATAGGCTATCGTTTATATGAAGCACTGTGTCCCTCTTCAACAGATCCAATTATAACTGTACAGTTTTAACACAGAACGTGTGTGATTTGCCAGAAAACTGTTCACACTCGTCACAATTGAGATACTGCAGTTTATTGGAGACTATGCTAAATATTTTCGCTATTTTCCAATGTCTCTATTTATTATCATTAGTTTTCTCTTGTACGTGGAGCTGTTTCCCTATTTGACTGAGCCAATAAGAATCCCGGGATTTTTAATATTTGTTGCCTGTTGTTGGTCAGCATACAGCTACATTGTATTAGACGTACATCACCCAATCGTATACTTTGCTAGAAACTACAGCGTTTTCAAGAGTACGTTGGCCCAAAAACTTTTCGCAATATGTCATTATCTCTGTACACAACTAAACTTAAAAAAAAAAAAAAAAAAAAAATCGAAGACGCAACTGGACACATCAATACTAATAAATAGAGATCGGAAAAACTCGCGGGTTCACTGACATGTAGGCTAGCCTGCAAGAATATATGTGAACTCAAGCATACGACAGTTGTCCATTAGATGCTCACTGATACGGTATTGTGAGCAAGCTTTCAGTTAGGTTTTTGTTATTGGTTCAGCGACTTTCAGAAGGTATCAAATAGGTCAAGAGCCAATTGTGAAATTGACACAAACGTACAGTTGCTGGAATTCAAGCTGTGCCTAAAATAAAACGCGAAATTTTTCAGGTCCCTAACAATAAATCACCAAAATAAAAACAGGCAATTTACTGAATATTATATATTTCAAAACATTGTATTAAGTTTACATCTCATTAATTTCGTATGACGTATCATTACATAATACTAATTTCCTATTTTTTGTTACTACGTACAGCATTTTATGTGTCATCGTAATGTACTCACATATAATACTTTATAAGCATTGTTACAACTATCTGTTTACTTTTTTTTGTGTCTGTAAAGTAATCGTGTTCTGAATTTATATAAAACTTTTTTTACTGTAAGAGAAGGCTACATCCCTTAACTTATAATTAAAGGCGTTAAAGAAATAAAAAAATATTTACTTAAATATCACACCGTGGGGATTTTCTTTAAAATCATTTAAATATATATTTAATTATGATGACGGCAGTTCAGCATTATTTGGCCTTACCAAATTTAAATACATGTTTGAAAGTGATGGCTGTTTACTGTAAAATAAATTTTTTAAGGATTTGATAATGTATTATTTTGGTAATACAGGCATTTTTGTTTCGCCGCTTAAAAATGTAAACATTGTCATACGACTAATAAAATTAATTACATTGCTCTAAAAATTAAAATCTTAGACCGCATATAAAAATTTGTATTCGTGGTTAGTATCTGTTGAGAAAAAAAGGGGGGAGGGGGTAGTAGATAAAAAAAATTGCTGGACAGTAAACAGTTCTGCCAACCGCATAAAAACATGAAGTCAGAAAGTTCTCGGCGAGAGACGGCCCATGTGACATCCAAAACCCAATCGCTAGGGCCACGATTTTGTCGCGAAAAGATTTTTGCCCCACTTTGTTTCAGTGACTCACGTGCACATCGGCCGTTCTGTTTCAAGGTTATTGGCAGCGTGTCTTTGTTCAGACACGTTTCTCATTTTACTGCACCAATCAGAATAAGATTATTGTGAGTCTGTACGTCTATAATTTGCCAAGGCCAGTGAGAGTAAAATCATCCAATCACAGACGAGGTAGCAGAACTGCAGGTGTGCACATGACGCATCAAAACCAAATGTTGCAAAAATATTTTCGCCATAAAATCGTGACTCTACCAATCGCGACGTAACTGATGTGTCTGACGTAGGTGGGAGCAGTGCTAGCACAGACTAAACAGTAATACAGATGTGAAATGTCGTGGCCGCTTGTTTGATAGGGCAAACTTTGCCGCTTATTGGCTGCCCAAGGTTGTTGATACCAGCCCCGTGTATGCATTTTACGGCAGGTTTCCTAATGGCCTGGATGTCGGCTAGCAGGGCAGCCGCCTTACGCTGATTGGCTGTAGGTGTTTCCGCCATGTTGCTGGCCAGGGAAGCCATTTTGCTGGCGTGTGTGACTGAGTTCGCTTCTGTATTCTTAAATATTCTGTGGTGCTAGCTTTTCTCGTTTCAGCTGAGCGTGCTTCGTGGTAGCAGAAGGTTGGGCTGGTCGGCGTGAAATTTCAGTTAAATTGCCAATGCAATTTGAGGCAATTTGAGCAGCTTAGCCATAGTTGAGGGAACAGAGTTTATATTAATCCTTGCGTGCGTGGAACAGCAACAACGCAAGAAACTTTTTCAACGTCTTCAACTAAGGTAAGCGATTAGAAGAACCCCTGTTTTCCGCGAAAAGAATTTTGCCCCACTTTGTTACGGTGCCTTACGTACACATCAGCATGTCTGATCCGTGGTCAGTGATTGGGTATTTTAACTGTCACGAGCCTTGGGATTCTATCGGCAAATCACAGACATGTGGTGTTGCAGGAAGGTTATTGTAATTGGCTCAGTCAAATGAGATACGGCTCTTCACACAGACACGCTGCCAATTACCATGAAGCAGAATTGCAGATGTGCACGTAAAGCACTGAAACAAACTGGGAAAAAATTCTTTTCGCGAAAAAACAGGGTCACTAGCCATCACATGTTAACAAAGCAGGATTGTTATTGACTTAGTCGAATAGGGCAACAGCCCTACGTACAAGTGAAAGCCAGTCATCTTTTCATAAGCTTTACGTGCGTTGAAATCCAACAAACAGCCAAGATTTCCCGCGGTAAACCGCCATATCTACGAACAATGTATTCTTAGATAAATTCGCAAAATTGCAGGGTCTTTCATAACCAACGAGTAGAGACCTGCTAAATTCGATTTAATATTTGGTGACACTCCAGAATCAACTGACTTGTAGGACCAACATACCAGGACATAACTTCTGATTACACTGTCAACCTGCCTTTACATTGATGTTATTTACATGTGTGACTGCTTTACGGAAGATAGATCAAAATGCGCAGACACGGAAATTACGCGGATTCAGCTGAGCAAAAGATTTTGAAGTCATGTTCGAGTGAGTTATCTTGGCGATTAGGTCACAGTTCATCAAACGTGTTACTTGATAACTCTGAACCCAAGAACTGAACCTAAATGGGAATACCTTCTGAACACAGCGACACCAGCAGCCAATGAACACGTGGCTGAAGACAGATTGTACGCAGGACTGTGGAGTCCAGCCGCACTGTTAGAAAAAATTTACGTGAAATTACGGAAAAGTACTGGCAAAAAATTATCCAGAAATCTTCGTAAAGTAACGGACACAGTTTTCCTTGATAACGGAACCCTCCGTAAAATAACGGACAATCCGTTTACCGCAAAAAAAATTTAAATTTCTGTAATCTACAAGCATTCCATTTTCTAGAAATATTACATTTTCTTATTAGCTATGTGTTATCGAGATTCTGACTCACTATTTAGTAACCTGAAAACTTTTACGAAGTTGCTGGGATTCGAACCCACGACCTTATCATTGCTAAGCAGAAGCTTTAACCATTTTTAATTTTTTAATTTTTTAATTTTCATATTTAATTTTTATGAATTAATAAAAAATGTTTGATACAATGGCAAGGCTATCGCCCCGCCCGCCTTTAAGTGTGTGTCTATGTCATATAATCCCCAGTGACATTTTGCTTCGTGTAAGTGACGTAATTGGACGTTGGCGTGTGGCAGACAGACAAGACGACCACAAACACCCAGTCCTGAACCCGAGGAAGTGACTGTAAATGACACCTCCCCGGCCAGGAATCGAACCCGGGACCCTTGACCCAGCAGGCTTCGGCAGGTGAGTTGTTACACGCTCCTTAGCGGATTCCGACTTCCATGGCCACCGTCCTCCATTGAACCACAGTGACAGGTGATGAGTAATTGAGTTTCATGCAGTAGTAAGATATCAACTTTATAAGAGACAACAACTGTATTTGACATCCAGGATTCATAGTGATTATAAATACCAATTTTTTATGAAACACAGTAAAATACGCTTTAAAATTGTACAAACATATTTTCATGAATGTATGGAAAGTTACGATCAAACATCCGTAAACTGGCAATACGGACAAATGTCCGTTAACATAATGTTACGGAAGTCACGTCCGTAAAATTGCAGTACTTTTCTGGAAATATTTCCGTGAATTTACGGAAATTTTTAACAGTTCGGTAGGTCGTTGACCCCACGACATTTCCGGGTCTCTGTCAATCTAACATGGACTGTTTTATTATTGGCTAGGAGTATTCTCCGTGTTAACCCACGACTTGTCGGCCAACGGTAGACATCGAGCGTGCCTAAAGCCGTTTGGGTTCTACATAAAGTGCTGGTAGAAAACTACGCAAATGTTACAAGTCTGTCTTTGAAGGAGATACTGAAAAAAAAAAAAGCTTTGTTTAGTTACGTGATGTACTTACATAACGGTTTCGACCTTACGCGTCGTTTAAAGTGAGCGCTAGAGAGATAACATTTGAAAAAAAAAAAATCACTAGCCGTTACTGCGTATAATTCCACGTTAATTCTTGTACGTTTGGCAACGAATTTCCAAATTTAGTTCCATGTAACGTTACTGAAGTACAACATATATCTGCATATTTGAGATTTATGAAACTAGTAAATTTTTTTATCAAGCTATATAGGTTTCTACTACCCGCGGAAAGATACCAATTGGCTGAAAATATAAATTGTGCAGGTTTTTTTTTTGAGTGCTCACTTTATCCCGAATCGCCTGTACCAGTTGTGTACGTTCTGATTTAGGTTTTCCAAACTTTCCGTGATCGCTGAAAATGAATATCCGGATAGATCCTCACTACACGGTCACTAAATTAGCGTGTCAATGTCGCCCTAATTACTAGACTATTTAATTTATAAACTCCCAAAGCAAAAAAAAATATGAATACAGCGCCTAAAGGCACCACATTATGCTAAGTTATATTTAGTACTATCATTCAATTCGAAATTGCAAAGGAACACTATTTCACTCGCAAATTTTAACCTACTCATTTATCGGATCTAAGCAGTACAAGCAGTGAATTTTATTCAGTTTTCTTGCATGCCTGTGGGAATGATAAGTCTGGCTTGTATACCTGAATTATTTCAATAAATTGCACTAAGTAATGACACACGAAATTCGCAAAGATTTGATGAGTGGCCATGTTTCAATATTTCCCAAAATGCATTTCTTCTTGAATGCGATTTCCCAAAAATAATTTGTTAAAAATGAGATTTCAAAAAATATATATCTTCTGAAACGCTATTTCCCAAAACGCATTCCTTACGGAATACGATTTTGCAAAATGCTTTCTTCTGATATGTGATTTCCAAAAATGCTTTTTTTTATGAAATGCGTTTTCACAAAAATTTAACAAGATACTTTAGAAATGCGACTTCCAAAAACAGTAGAAATGCTTATAAGTAGAGGTACGTCAATTTCGCGGATTCATCTGGCAGCAGCCTAGACTTGTCAGTCCTATACACCCACTGGCCACAATCGATTATCAATTGGCTTATATCCGTACAAGCAGGTAGCAAGCGATAGCACTTCGCATTATTTCCTTATTTACTACTGGCTTGCAGTAGTCAAACGCGTTTCATAACAGCCGCCAACAGACATGACAATGAAGTATACATAATTGGCGTTCAACCTGACCTGGAATGTATCTGCTAAATTTACGTACCTCTACTTATAAGCAAAACACATTTTTTTTCTGAAATGTAATGTTCAAAATACTAATTTCTTTTGAAACTCGATTTCCCAAAAAAAAATTTATCCTTAAATTTGAAATTTAAAAAATAATTTCTTGTTGTACCTCAAAAACGTAGGCCTATATCTTCTAAAACTCTATTTTTTAATGCGAATTGAATGGATTGGTCTACGCTCAACACTGATGATGGGTGATATGATGTGAGTATGGAGTAGCGCCGGAATGAATGGGCGAGAGAAGCGGGAGATCCCCGAGAATACCCGCTGACCAGCGGCATCGTCCGACACGATCCCCACATGCGAGAACCCGGGAACCGGCCCCGCCAGGAATCGAAACCAGATCACCTTGGTGGGAAGTAAATGGTCTGACCATTCGGCTACCGCGACCAATTATAAATCCATCATCGTTTTGACTTACCTAAAGACATTATAGTTCAACATAAAGATTCGGTTAAAAGAGTTTATTCTTCGAGGTAAATTAAATATCCCTCATGCGTGGTTGTTTTAACATAGCTATAGGCCTTCTATACTATGACAAAGTTATTTTTTTTTTAGTTGTAAGTTATCCTTTAAGTTCGGTCTAGTAAAATAATGGCTGCTTTAACAAAAAGGAAAAGCAGTTCAGTAAATTACTTGGTTTGAAAAAAAAAAAAAAAGAACGAATTCTGTGGTTTTGTCAAACAATTGAACTTATTTGATTCCGCAGTGCATACGAGTAATTTTTAACTATATGAAATTTTTGAAACAACTAAATAATGTCAAAAAAATTTTGGTTGTGCCAAAACAACGAGCTTGTTTGCTGGTATACACATGTAGGCTATTGTAAAATCTGGTCGTTTCAAAACAAATCACACTATATTGTACCAAATATTCTTCTCAGCGTATAAATACGCTTTAGTAAAAAATAATTTTGCAGTGCAAGTGTAATGTGACAGCTTTATAAAACAGTTTTATATTTGCCCTCAGAAAATATATCTCAGGATAATACGAAAGTTGGGGATTATAAATATTTCTTTCGTATAACTAATATATTTGTTTGAGACTCTGAAATAAAGATTTTCGGGTGACAAGGTGTGTAAGAATTGGAATCTAACAATTCAAACATTGGTATTACGACTTAATTAAAAGAAACTTATGTAATCTATGAACTCTATTTTATAGGCCTATACATAATTTTAGTTCAGTGCGTGTATCAAGAACGCCATAACTACAAATCACGAAGTACAGTTAAAAACATTTAAAATAAAGTTCTGTGTAAAGTCATTTTTCATTCGCCTACAGCAATGTCACTTTCTTTCAAATGGCCAAGTAAAAGTGGCAAAATGGTTAAGGAAAGTGTGTACATTGAGCTGTTTAACTTGTTGCAAGAGAGCTTTAGTAATACGCTCATATTTCAAAACATCTTCAGCACTTAAGTTTTTGCCATCACGCATGCTAAGCATTATAACCATTCTGCACACAACATAGCAGCATAAATATGTTTCTGCAAATAATTTTCATACACACGCAAGTTTGAAACCAATGAGTCTTCCAATATTAGCAAGACATGTCTGTCACTCAACACCGATGCATGAAAATAATATTTACACGGGCCACAAGCATGACATCAGCTTGAAAAGAGAAAAGAATCTGACAAAGGATAAACTAAGGCCTGTGAACTGAGGGTTATTACAAATAGTCACTTTCTAATAAGAAAGTAAAATTGTGTGTCGGCAAATGTGTTAATCTGTAGCGCATAAGACAGACAGTCTCAGGAACGCAATTCGCTTAAATATTACATTTTATAAACATTCATTCCCTTTTAATTTTTATTTTTAAGCAGTTTATTTGTATAAGTTGCAATTAGTGGTTTCCGTTTAACTTCATAGGCAATCACAGCTTTTGCAAATCATTAGTGACGATATCTCATGAATATTGTTACAAAATGTGACAAGTAATCGCTCGTTCAGTAAGGGAATCGTAAAAGGGACGTCTGCTACATTGGTTTCGGGGAATAGGTAGTGCAGGGTGCCAACTATGTCTTACTACGTAAAGATTATCTTGACCTTGACCTTGACCTTGTTGTGTAGGCTGGACCTCTCGTGACTTACTCCCAACAATTCTTAACTCGAAAATTAGAAATTTAATAACATAATAATAATAATAATTCCGCGCTTCTTTATATGTACGTATCAATTTTATAAAACATAAATTGTGCTGTTTTTACAAATGAATAAGAAGAGTTATTTGTAACTATATGTTTGCAGCCATCCCCATGTTCACCTTTCACACATTTCTGGCCGGGTGTTGACATAAAAACCCGTAAATTAGCTCGTACAGGAGGATGCATAAGGTAAATTGAAATTTTTTAGAGGGGACTTAACGTAGGTCTATATTTGTAATTTTGTGTTTTGGAACGACTGGGATTAGGGTGAAGGGCGAAAGTCCACTTGGATAAGTTCCTGTCAGTTTTACATACATAACCACTTTCTGTTAAGTTGGCCGCCTGGGTGGCTGTATTTTGCGCGTTAAAGGCCTAGAAATGCGGAAGCGATAAGGACGATAGAGCGCGGGTATCACGCCTCACCCTTGCCTCTAGGCGCGTGCAAGTGAACTGGCTTGCGTTCTTCACGCCTACTCGTCTCTATGAATATATCGCGAGTTCAATAACCTACACGTTAGATTCCGACCCACGAGCCCCGGCTGGACTGTTGTAGATCGGATGAGTGCTGGCGGACGACCGACAGGCCAGTTCTCCTCCGGGGCTCGTGGGTCGAGTCCCGGCGGGGGTAGTGCTCGTCCGTCGGTGCCGTCTCCTCATCAATCCAGCTCTCGGTAAGGTCGTCAGATATACTTATGTGGCAGCTACCCTAAACTTAATATAATATATCAATAATCATTAATATATCAATATTAATTATGACGATTTACTTCATTAATGAAAAATTAAAAAAAGAAAAACAGAAAGTGACTTTGTTTTGTATATTTTCACATTTTAGCGTATTGCCCATAGCATATAATTTTAGTGTAAAATATTTCATTCGAGTATGTTGCTCAGTTATTGTTATTCTTGTATTCTCGTAACTTACAAATTCTGACTAACTATGAGAGCTAAAAAAAATTTACAAGCGAAAAATGTAGTCACAAGTAACGTGTATAAAACTAACACTACGTCGTACAAATATAAAATCATATGTTTTTTTGAAGCATGGACACACTTAGAGGTGGTCAAGTGCGTTTAATAAAAAAACTTATATTTAGGAAGTAGCATTAGTTTTATAGAAGATACGTGTGAGTACAGTTTCCGGTTAGGAAACAATTTTAGCTTACGAAATTTTCTCGTAATGGTCCGTCAAAGTCAAAAGTTGCATGTCACACTAATCTGCTAAGAGTAAAAATCAGTTGATTGACCAAAACGAAATTATTCACAGCAAAATTATACGCAATGAGATATGTATCGAAATATTAGAAAAACCTCACAATGAAAAACTTTTGTATTATAAAACATTTTTGAATTTACAACTTTCTTCGTGTAGGGAGAGCGGGGTAAGTTGACGATGTTAAGCTTTAGGAGGGAATTTAAGCACTTAATAAGCACATAATCAGTTTAAACATGTTACCAGTAGAAAGTTCAGACTTTTTTCTACCTTAGTATGTAAAACGGTTACATAGTTGTGAATAGTTACGATGTAATTGACGTGAAATAAATTTCCGAGCACATTCGTCATCTTGCCCCGGGGGTGGGGTAAGTTGACGAACTTATTGGGGTAAGATAACGAACATATTATGGTATGATTACAAGGCAAACAATAGTATTTATAGACAAAGCAAACACTAATTTTACATCTAGTCTACACTTATGAATAATTACAGAGTAAAAAAAAACATATTCTGACATTAACAGAACCAAGATACAATTTCTTGGTCTATTGTGATGAAAATGTTTCTTGTTAGTACATTGAATAATGGAATTAACAATAGTCACACACGAATCGCCCACCTCCTTCATAATTGGAACAATTTTCGTGCCACCACTCGGAACACACAGAGCACTGAATCCAATCTTCATTTGGAGGTTCCACATAATCTTCTTCACAAGCAGGACACGAAACACAAAGTTCGTTCGCTTTCGCAATACATTTTGAAGAGCCTCGTTTAGTTTTTGTGGTTATTCTTTCATTATTCTTTTTTTCTTTAAGTCTCTTCTCATTATCTTTCTGTAGAAGTATGTTATTTACCGGTGAGCTTGTTATTACCGAAGATGATCCGACTGGTCTTTTTCTTGTTGTGGTTTTTCTGCGGGCAATGGGCAATGGTTTTAAGTCGTAAATTGATGCTGTATTTGTGAACGAACTTTGGTTGACTTCCCAAGATGTAGAACCTGCTTCTTCTGTAAGATTGACATTATTATGTTCTGGCTCCAGAGTGTTTGAGGAATTGGCTGATGAATCATGTGCTGTGGCTTCTCCATGAAGCTGCCCATCTTTTGATGAATGTGCTGATGTATTTGGTATTGCGGCAGGCGTAGGTTCTATACTTCCTGGAAGTATTCTTTCTGAGGTGGCCGCAGCAGCAAAATCATGTTCTTGAAATATCAGAGGGTTGAAAGGCTCTATCCCAGTAGCTTCAAACCCTTTAATGACATTGCCTACAGTTGCTGCTTTTAAATAAGCTGTAGTGAAGAGATTTCCAACATTCCGATTAGTTATCTGTTGTCCGGGATGAGACACCAAATAATTGCCACAAGCCTGCGAGTAAAATGTCTTCAAAGGGCCGAAAAACGACACGTCTAACGGCTGCAACCTATGCGAAGTATGTGGGGGAAGTCCAATCATTACAATCCCATTATCACGACAGAAGTTCACTGCCTGCAGTGAAACATGTGAGCTGTGGTTGTCCACAAGCAGTAAAACTGGCAAAATACAGTGCAAAATACAGTGTTAGATAGGCGAGTGTCCAGACCTGTTCTTCTACGACCGTGGTCCAGGATTATCACGGTGTGTTTATTACATGGACAGCCAGTATATTGTTCAAGACAAGTGATGGGACACGAAGCAGCACTTCTCATATTCTGTGGATTGAAGGTGCTTGCTTGTCGCGACCTGAAAGTTACGAACCCCAAGGGTTGCTGGGACCATTACCAGTGTGTGTTCTGGGGTGACGCTAACAGCACACGTAAACACCAGATTCTACCCTCCACCCTTCTTGGTACACGACCAGGCTCAGATGGGATGGGAGAGAAACAAGCCTCGGACAGGACACTTTTGCCGGCCTGACGAGCACGACAAACACTCCTTCCTGGCTTCTCTATCTCAAATCCCACCCTTCGGTGGCCGCCTGGCTGGCATTCGAACTGCGTGCAGCGTGTTCGGAAATGCACTTTTTCCTCAGATACCAGTTGACATGTGTCTTCAACGCTTATCTACGAAAATAAAATACGCTTCATACTACTTGTTAATGTGAGTTTCAAGACTATACACACATTGGAAGCATTATTTTAAAGCCCTCAAATTTGGCTAATATCGGCTTTTTCACGTGGTTGTTACTCAAGGTATTTATAACGGATTTGTTCGAAATTTAGGTCTAAAAGTACACTGGACTGTGCTACAATGACACGTTCGATCTTCTTTTGTTAATAATATTAATTTTCGTTTAATAAATGAAGGGTATGTGGCGAATGACTGGCAATGTTTCTTTATAGAAACATAACATTTTACTGTATGGTGCGTATTACTGTATGAAATCGGAACTGTGAATTGTTTAGCGTATATTATCTAGCGAGAGAGAACTTTTACCTAAAAATTTAAATTAGCTTAAGTATTTCGTAGTTATGCTTTAATTTTTCGAACACAACATACGTTATGAAAGGGGAAGTAATTAGCTACGTCTCTATTGAAATACTTTCAACTAAATCTTGCCAAAAATTTAAACAGGAAGGAATTAAGACAATTTCGTCGCAATAAATTACACAATCTTTTAAGCCCGGTAGGCACTATTCATAATTCAGTATAGAATTCCGTTTCAAATTATGTACAAGCAGCACTGCGACAGTAGTGTGTACCGCAACTACGCTGGTTCCAGATACAATTTCATACCAGATTTCAGAAATAGAACCCGGCCTACTTTTTTTATCGTGGTGTTTGTTCTCGAGCATGCGCAATGCACAGTTTTAGCCATGGCTCAGCATGTGAAGTACGCATTCAGGGTTGCCAGTGTCATTTAAATAAAAATAAAATTGTGGTTTCTGCTGCTCACATGTCTGCTGGAGTTATCAAAACTTAAACAATACAAGACAGTTTAACTTATTTGGGGCTCACATGCGTGTCTCGTCCGTGAAATTGTTTTCGGGAATTCTACAGTTATACTTTATGGATTGTAAGCAACCTACATCACAAATATATTTTTCTTCTTTTATGTACTGAAAGTTGTTAGTAAACAATGATAGTGTGTACGCAACACAGAAGTTTTGCTACGTAATTCTGGTGTAAAATCAGACCAGAAATAAGCAAGGAATTATGAAGAGAATTAGGGATAGTGTGTAGTGACTTTTAGGTCGCGGTTACACTGGCTGCAGAACTACTTCACTAAAACGTGTTCAGTCTTATGGAGCGGTTATACGAGTAACGAACTAGTTAAGATCGCAGCCTCTTCTCGTTCGAAGTAAACTACTTTCATGTGTATAGTTTCGTACGACACATCTTTGATGCTTCTCTCCTATTGCCTGTATGAAGAAACGATCTGTATAACAAATATGACTGCTTTTCGGTTCGACATTTTGTAGTCGTTTAATTATATTAACTTTTAGGTGTGAAATATTCATATCCACTTTACACACACAACATTAATGCAGTAATTTTCTATGTGGTAATTAGAAAGTCACGAATGTTGAGTGTAGATGTAATAATAATAAAATATGGTGCATTTCAGGTTCCAAGTTTTGTTGAGGTTAGTAAGTTAACTGAGTGTATTATGACTGGATTTAGTTTCTTGGACGTACTCCATTGCAAATGAATGTCTGTCAAAGAAAACTAACCAAATAATAGAAAACCATAATTATGCAGAGTATGCTTTAGTCAGCAAGATACATACACAATACGAAATTCCAAAATGGGATCGGGTCAAGTACAGCAAGGGACAAACAGATAATAAATGAAAATAATAACAAATAAAATAGGAAAAAAACCAAGTAACATGTGACACAACAACAGTCACACTCATGTATCTGAACCCTGTGTGTCTACCTGATGACGGGAACAGAATCCAATTCCCGAAACGTCGTAATCACTGTCTGTCTGGAAAACTACTGTGTTTTGTTTCGTCTCTTCATTGTGTCGTTTGTCTTTTCTGTTTGTGTCTGATATCTGTTGTGGTTTTGTTTCGTCTCTTCGTTGTGTCGCATGTTGCTTGGTTTTTGCTTTTTTTTATTTGTATTTGTTATTATTTTCATTTATTATCTGTTTGTCCCTTGTTTTACTTGACCCAATTCTATTTTGGTATTTCGTATTGTGTATGTATCTTGCTGACTAAAGCATACTCTGCTTAGTTATGGTTTTCTATTATTTGGTTAGTTTTCTTTGACAGTCATTCAATTGCAATGGAGTACGTCCAAGCAACTAAATCCAGTCATGCACTCCCATTGCACAGTTCTTTCAAAGATCATATGAGTGTATTATTTTAAGTTGTGTAACCTCTTAAACATGTTCACCTTTTAACCCGATCAAACATGGCTGCCGAATGTATTTATGTGAACAAGTTTACGTCCTCTAGTGTGACCTTGGCCCTACTTCCTTTCTCTAACTGTCTCTGCTCGTCATGTTCTTATGAGACAATCATCAGGTCTAAGGTGTGGTTTGCAATTTATAGTCAATTTAATGGCAATTTATTATTTATTTAATAAAACGAGGTCAAGGAGTGCTGCCTTCTCTTACACTTAACTATTATCATACAAATGCAAAATAAAATATCTTTCAAATATAAAAAATAAACAAATAGTAATAACAATGGATATAAAATATCATCTGAGTGTGCATTACAATAACACATAAGACGCTACATTAATTTCAAAAAGAAAAATATGTAAGAAGTAGTATGCAATGATACGTCATATGGAAAAAATGAGATTAAAACCTAATACGTTGTTAAAAAATGTAACATTCAATAAGTTAGTTCAAGAACTATTTAGAATAAAATATATTAATGTAACTACGTGTATGATGAGTCTGCCGTTGTATATAGAGCATACAGACACGAAAATGCAATATAAAAGGAGGTAAGCAACATAAATTGAACCTGTTTACAACTACACAAAAATAAAACTTAGGAAGTAACCTAGGGTAAATAAATAACTACCTAAAAATAATCACTTCACGTACAACATAAATTGCCAGTAACATGTGGTGAGTGTTTGCAAGATAAGCTGTGTTTGTTGACAACTCTATATGTTTACTTCCTCGTGTACACGTGAGACTCTGAGACGTAGTTGTACAGTAGATATCAAACCCTGTGTATAATGTGTGCCTTGTAGCTAACTTATGAGCGGCCGCATTACGTTTTGTTGCACCCAATTATACGGTTATTACTGGGTGTACCGAGACTATACAGTACTTGCAAACAATAACTTTTCTTATTTCTGGTCACCACTCGCCACTGTAAATCACATAAAATATTAATTAATCATAAGTTTGCGTTTTATTTTAATGCATTAAAATTTTATGGGGTTTGTTTTTTAATAATAATATCTTTATATGCTCTAAATGAATCAGGCAGAAGTTGCCCTGCTAGAGCGTATATATAAAAATGGATGTTGATAGAATTGCGTACCCCCCGCCCTTTCCTTTTTTGTATCGTATATGCCATAAGGAGAGTCTAGGAGTGGCGAGTTGGCGATTTACTGGATAGCACATAAACATTCTCCATGAAAAAATACATATAGGTATGTGTTAATTTTCATGGTGATTGGTCAAACGGTGTCAGGGTGTATCGATGTATACTATATCTGAACTACTTACCCTTATACTGAATGTGTATTTATTTAAGTTGAAAATTTATTCTAACAGAGCAATTTATTTTTCATACCCTATGAAAATGTCTTATGTGTAAAATCCGGTCCTTTAGGAAAATATATTACTATCTTTGTTTCTCCGGTGGATGAGCAGACGAAGCTACATTTCCGGGAAGTTGTGTTTATATATGTATGCACGTGAGGGAATAAGAAAGCGAGTGAGAAATTGTGTGGGCCAATCGATTTATTTTTGTGTATTTTTTTCTTTCGTGCACGTTTGTATGTATATGATGGATTGAGTGTGCAAAAGTGTGTGAATTTTTGTGTACTTTTATTGAACAGTGTTAAATTGTACTCCTGTACGTTTATATTTAATATGTTACATTTCTGCATTGTGAAATTGTATTGGTAATGGGTCCAGTGCAACAAAATGCGACTCTGTCTTAGCTGCGTCTCTAGACGTAAATAAATAAACAAACTTATGATTGCTGTTATGTGAAACCCTATAAAACATACAAACAGAAAGTGAAATTTGTAGCAACTGTCAGAGCGCTGGAAGTTAAATTAACATTTTTGAATACTAAGTAAATTATAAATGCTCTTTCTGTTTGGCTTCGTTGTAAGGACGCGTCGGAAAACGAAGTAATTAATGAGAGTTCTAGGTCCTGGCCCGTAATGATAAATTAACAAAGTAATACATTAATATTGGCCTTTATTGTTAACGTAGTTAATTTGATGTTGGTTGAAAGGCTGTTTCAAGTAATTACGTGACATAAAGTTAATTGCGTTTTCAGGCATTTGTATACACGCCACGAACAGTTGGATTCGGAAGCCTTATCATGTCTCTCGTCAGCTCTGTGTGCGTAGTTACGAAACACCAGCATTGCTGACTGACGCTAAAATATCTCGAACTTCATCTGGAAATACAGGATATTTTAGCCTCAAACCTACAATTTTGAAACGTTTGCAGTGTGTAGATCCTAACAGCGAATGTGCAGTTACGACATGTAGCAGTTTACCATACTTCGTGAGTAAAATTACAGTGTCCGTGTAAGTGTAATTTTACCAGATTTATCTACGTTATTTAATGCAGACATTTGTGAAGTTATTTTTAAGCGTCTGGTATGTTAATACATACAACCATTTTGAGCAAAAAAATTCATTTCATTTGTTAAGTTAACCTCGCATGTCTATACATTTTTATGTTGGCAAATGCAGAGTAATTTAATAAGACGTCAATTTTTTAACAGTAAAAAGAAGTAGTGAAAAAAACAAATTATTTGCCACTTAACCTGCACTTTTTATTGTAATTTGACACATACAGATGCAGTAATTCTCGATTTCACAAAACCTTTGACATGTAATTTTACGACAAATCTTTACAGTGTATGTGACCACTGCTCCATGCTTACTGAAATAGTATCATTCGCTGCAGATGTCTCTAATTCAAAGATTGTAAATCTCCGAACTGGACTGACCTTAGACAAAAAAAAAATATATGGAACGAACGGACATTAAATGAACATGGATTGAAATGCGTATACGGTAAAATTTTGGATACAGATTCACTTGTAACCATGTAGTAAACCCGAGAAGAACATTTTGTACAAACATATTTTCTGCCAAACATTGAACTACTGAACCGACATACTGAATATTTCGATTTGAATTTAAATATCAGTAGACTAAAGTTCATTTGTTTTGCATTTGTCATTATTTCTCTTAAATTTCTATCCAATTCTAACTTCTTACATAAGTATAACTGCTGCTCCAGTTGTATTTGACAAGGTATGCTAATAGTATTTTCCTACATGTCTTCTATTGGTTCATAGTACCCAAGGACGAGTTTACTAAACAGTTGCCTGATTGGTAAATCCACGGCTTTTCGCAAAAAATAATTTCACACTACTTTGTCTCAATGCCTTACGAGCACATCGGTAGCTCTGGTTCGTCGTTATATGCAGCGTGTCTTTTGTTAAGAGACGTCTCTCATTCGACTGCACCAGTCAGAGTGAAATTATTGTGAGATCTAACGTCTGTTATTTGTGCCAGTTGACCTCGGAGGGAACTGGGAGTTAAAACAACCAATCACTGATCATGAAGCACAGAGGCACATGTCCACAACAAGCACTGAAGTCATATGGTGCTGAAATAAGTTTCATAAAATCCTGGCTCTTCTGATTGTGGAAATAACTATTACGTACGGTCTAATCTATCCTCAAATAAATTCACGAAATTTCCAGATCACTTTTAGTAACGTCACAGAGTGTGTTTGGGTGGGTATATGCCAGTTAAATCTAGCCTGTTGTCACATCATAACGCGAAATAATGCCCGTCTGTAATAAACACAAGAATCTTGCTACCAGCAGTAAACATCATGCCAAGTTATCTCGCGAGTTCATTCGAGGAAAAGTTAGGTTTCGAACTCTTGTACATGAGATTCACTTTCGCGATTGGATCCCTGTGGACGGTGAACCAATCAGTGGCGGCTCGTGGGTCGTTGCCAGGTAGGGCTGCAGTTGCCAAGAGCTGTACAGGGTTGTGCGCTGGTTGACTCTACAGCCACTTCTCGGACATACCCAATTGCGATATAGATGAATGTAAGAGAAAACGAATAATAATGGGGAAACATAAATAATCAGAGTGTGCTTTAATCAACAGGATAAATACACAACATAAAATACCATAAATGGAATCGGGTCAAATAAAAACAAGGACAAACTGATAAGAAAATAAAAATTAAATAAAAAATCAAAAGAAAAACCCAAGACTACACCAAGGCTGACTACCCAAATGTAAGGTCTGGTTTGGGACAAGCAGAAAAAAAATTTAGTTTTCTTTGACAGTCGTCTATATCGCAATGGAGTATGTCCAAGAAACTAAATCCAGTCATAGTTTAGCTAATTATTAGAGATGATGGTTTATCGCGGGAAAACTTGACTATTTGCTAGGCTTCAACGTACGTCCAGCTTATGAAAAGATGACTGGCTTTCGCTTGTACGTGGAGCTGTTGCCCTATTTGACTGAGCCAATAATAATCCCGCTGTTGTAATATTCAGTTTATGTTATTGGTCTGCAGACATCCACGTTATGTCAGTGTTTTCAAGGCTATGTTCACACAAAAAATTTTCGCGATATACCATCATCTCTACTAATTATGTAAGCAACGAAATTCTGGTTAGTTGACTTTTTAGACAAACCCGTATAACTTCTTGTTTGGAAGAAATGAACGATCTCAGAAAAACAATTTAAACAAAACTACCGAACTCATTTTCGTTTAAAAAAATAATTACGCAAAATCAGAAAATATAACAGAGTATGGCCTTCATATTTGCCACAACATAGCGTAGAGAAGCGATGTTGGATTCATAATTTCTAATGTTTTCGCAATAATTGATTTTTTATTCCTAAACAAGGGCAGCAGTAGAGTTTGGTGAATGTGTTGCAAAGTAAGCTGCGTTTGTTCTCAACTGTACTTGTTTACTTCCTCGTGTACACGTGAGCCTCTAGAGACGTAAGCTGTACAACGGACGTCAAACCATGTGTAGCCTATAACAGGAGCCTTGCAGCTAGCTTATGAGTGGCCGCATTACGTTATGTAGGACCCAATTGTACGGTTATTTCTGGGTACATCGAGACTGAACAGTAATTACTAGCAAAACACCAGCCTACCTTGTTTATGATCACCCCTCGCCACTTGAGAGCAGATACTGGAAAACTGTCGCAAAGTTTTGTTAAAAATTCTTTTCACTACGAAGTCTAATTTTCTTTAGATAAAATAATTTTACAGATTTGTCTTACGAGTTCATTAATTAAAATCCCCTTAATGGCATAATTATCTTAAATCATTGTCGTTGTGTATTTGCCTTTGAAAAATTCTTAACATAGAATAAACTATCCTTAATAAAACTGTCACAGTATTTCGATACATATTATCGTTTCGGATTAAAATACAGTACTAGCTATCCTAAAATCATCAGAAATTATGTATTTTGACCTTAAGAAGGCATGGTATATATAATTCAGCGCTAAGAACATAAGTTTTTTAAGTGAAGGTTTCTCGAAGTCAAATTGAATTTATGACGCCGAAATCTCGCACATTTAATTGTTGCGGGAAAGATTACGCTTAACAAATGCAACATTCTGGGAAAAATGTTTTTAATTAAGTTGGCTTATATAACATTATCTAGTGTTCTTGTTTTGTAGTTTTCCATACTGACTTTCAATGAATGACGAGATTTTGGTCAGCACTTAACATTGTTGAGGGGTGACACGGCGTGAGTAGGAAGTATCACCGGAATGAAGGGGAAGGAGAGATGGACGATATCCGAGAAAACCCGCTGACCAGAGGCATCATCCGGCACGATTCCCACATGCGAAAATCCGAGGGCCGGCCCTGCCCGGATTCGAACCCGGATAGCCTTGGTGAGAGGCGGGTGCTCTAGTCACCGCGTCAACTGCGGCTCCTACAATGTCGAAGCCTGATGCGGGGAAATATATAACTAAAATTTCCACCGTTGAGTGACCGATCGTACACCGCAAAAAAACTTTCTTAAATGTTTAGGAGGTACTTAACCGAAACGCAGTGCGGGACATTTGCTATACTTCTGCCTTGTAAACATGCAAAATTTCACACTTGTTACAATACAATTCTAGTAACTTCAGTATACAGTAGAATGTTTTATATAAAGTTTAGGACTGCTACCATGAATGTCTGGGAAACTATTCTACCATATCTGCTACCTTAGCGCTTCTATACGCACGAGTGGCGAACTTACAAACTATTTTTAGAGCGTATGCAAAGAAGTTAAATACCACCACTGAAAGGCCGATGATTATTTATTTTTGTTTTATTTCAGCTGGCAAGCTTAGGGCCATGAGGCCATCTCTTACAACTAACCAGCATTACAATTCACTTGCAAGTATCCATAATCTCAATAAAAGTTACAATGTAGTTACAGTTTAACATTTAATTAATTAAATCACATAGTAATGGATGATTACAAAACTATAAATATACTTGTTATGTAACTAACATATTGCAATATGAAGTCTACTAATACTAATTGTAAGGAAAACCGTTACAAAAACGGTAAATTATAACTTATCTAACATAGCAATTACATAGGTCTTTTCAAATGAATCTTGTTAAACTTTTACATTATTGACATCCCAGATTGTGTTCAAGCCTACACAGGTCAATGAAGGCGAGTATGTTACCAAACAATAACGCGAATTGTACACGTCTCTTATAATTACCCACCCACATCGAACCATGGATCACCTTGGTGGGAGGCGAGCGCTTTAGCCACTGCGGCAACTGCGGTCTCTCCCACATCGAAGACCATGCCCTTCTACTAGAGATGACTATGGTCGAACATGTGTGACGATGGCACCCGTGGACGACAGGACATTGTTTCGAAATGATTTGAACTACGAACCTGGGTAAGGTGAGAAGGCTTTACGTCTCGTCTACAGCGAGGTCATGACAGACGGTGACAAACAACTTGGTACAATGACAGGAGCTGGGAGAGGAGTCCGCCATGGCCTTTGATAAGGAATCATCCCAGCGTTCGTCTGGAGCGATATCGGGAAAGTCGAAATCAGGATGGCCGGAGCCGGGGATCGAACACGGGTCTTCCCGAATGCGAGTCCACCTCGCTCGGTTACAAATCTAGAGATTCAGAAGGGCGGGTTGAATCACAAAGGGGAAGGGAAGGAAGTCAGTTTTTTTATGGGCGGTGTTGCCGAGGCTTGTATGTGACGGAGGTGAGGGTAGTTGACATCCCGGCTCGTATATCTCGCCTAGCTGTGAGTGCTTCTCTCTCACACACACTATCTCTGTCTCTCAGGGAAGAATAGACGAGGTGGTGGCTGGAACGAGGTCTCCCGCCAGGTCGACACATCGCGGCAAATTGCCGGTCTTCCAAGAGTCCTCTACACGGCGGCTGGAGCTCGGCGCATAACCGGCACAAGTGCATAGGAGGTTTGGTTTCAGCATGAGGCGTGCACGATTAACAGAGTCCCGGAAATTTCGCGGATTCAACTGAGGATAGTTTGGATTTCTAAGTCGTGTATATGTTGGAAACTTTTTCGATCGGGTCATTGTTAGCGACATGAAAAATTCGCGTTTTCTTTAGGCCCCAAGCTAGAATTCAAGCAACTGTAAGTTTGTGCGATTTGTCGGTGACTTATTTGACACTTCCTGGGAGTCGTGTAGTCAATAGTACAGAAGCAACTAAATACAGGCCCATATCACTGCGTCATCGAGCAGCCAGTGAGCAGATAATGTCTGCTGGAATACACACGTGTTCTTGGAGGCTAGCCTATGTGTCAGTGAACACGCGAATTTTTTCTGTCTCTAGTCATTGTTTATTAAACGTGACCTTGAGGACTCCGGACCAATGGCGGACATGCATAAACACACTCATGGACTCCCGCGCTACATCGTCAAATGTTCAAATGCTCACTCACTGCAGCAGCAGACAATGTACAAGTATCTGAGGACATAGTGTACACAGGACTGTGGAATCTAGCCTGCTGGTCGTTCAACCCGCGATATATCCGGGTCTGTCAAACGATTAACCTCAGTTGAGTCATCTGTAGGGACCTGAAAAAATTTGCGTTTTTTTTACGCACATGCTAGAATTCCAGCAAGTATACGTTCGTGTTAATTTCGCTATTGTCCCTTGACTAATTTGTAGAGACATGCAAAATTCACGTTATCATTTGGTAGCAGACTAAATTTCACTTTCTTATACATAACAGATCTGCGATTCAATTGCTCACGAACTTTTATATGTTGTCATTTACGTGTGTTACGTCTTTGCAGAGATTGGCCTCTCTACCATGTAAGCATTCTCCGCGGCAAGTCACGACAATATCTGCCAGCGGGAGACGTCGAACGAGCCTATAGTCACTTGGAGTCTAGTAAGCTGTCAGAAAATAACGAGAATTTGGCGTGTCTCTAGTGATCATCAGTCTCATTATTGAATTATTTTATTTATCGTTTTTCCTTAACTCTGAGAAGAAAAATATAAACTTTGCTAGCCGTATTATTATAGATGGTGAAATTTCGCGAATTCTGTGACCTGCATGTTAGAACAAAATATCCTATGCATACTCAAGTCCCGTCTATTCGTTCATTGTCTGCTGTTCCACTGAGTAGCAGCAAGCGGTCAAATTGTTGGGACTTGAGTATGCATAGGATATTTGATTCTAACATGCAGGTCGTTGAATTCGCAAAATTTCACCACCTCTACGTATTATGGCTTGAATTGTATTTACCTTGCATTTCAGTACAAGCATCTCAGTTGATCTATTAACGTGTATTTAGGCCCAGCAAGTTTTATTATATTCAAATTAGGAATTTAATAAAAGTTTCTGGACTTACCGCGGCGTAAATGAACGATAAATGTTCAACCACAATACTTGTACTGTAGCACAAGGTATATTGAAGTTTGGCTGTTATAGCAATTTTATAATTTCTCTTCTCAGAATTTCATAAAAGTGAAAAATAAAATAATCCAACGTGCAGATAGATGCCGAGTCTTAAGTGAATGGTTTACTGCCGTCTTTAATTTACAATATTTTCCTCGCTACAAACATTCCTGAAGGCGAATCAACATTTTTGACATGTCATAATGTTAGCCTACTATACACTGTCAGATAATTAGTTACTTCCGTATTATCTACAACATTTGCTAGAAGGTATGAAAGATTGTATTATTGCATGTCTTCCAACTAATGTCAGAAAATATGGAAGTAATTCATTACATAAATTATCAAAAAGGTGTAGCAGATTAACATTTAAAACATGAAATGCAGTGGCGGCTCGTAGTTTGTTGCCTGGGAAGGCACAAGTTGCGGAGAACTGTATATGGTTGTGTGCTAGTTGACACTACAGCAATTGACGACA
The DNA here is from genome assembly GCA_003012365.1 of Medauroidea extradentata. Taxonomy (NCBI): domain Eukaryota; kingdom Metazoa; phylum Arthropoda; class Insecta; order Phasmatodea; family Phasmatidae; genus Medauroidea; species Medauroidea extradentata. The sequence goes on from PNEQ01022837.1 coordinate 39,498, forward strand.
TGATAAGCAGCCAGTAGATATTTCAGGCCATTGGATACATGGCGGTGCTTTCATAGGAATGTACAGTCCTCGGCAAATTGTGCTCTATCAGCCAACAACACCCAGGGCCGCCATTGATGAAATGTTAGAAATGTTGATACGTCCTCAGGAATGCTTGGTGTTGGAAAATATTGTAAATTAAAGATGGCCCGATACCGCTCCAGGCACATGCTGGGATGATACCTTATAAAAAGGCCATGGCCGACTCCTCTCACAGCTCCTGTCATTGTACCAAGTTGTGTCACCGTCTATAATGACCTCGCTGTCGACGAGACGTAAAGCTCACTTAATTGTTCTTAGAAATCCTAATTACGAAATCCGGGTTCAATGTAAATTGACAGACAGCATTAGGGTGAGATTACATTTTGTAGCGTTAGCATGAGTCTTATAAAATGCATTTTGTTTCAGTTAACTACGCAATTAAGGAAATTCTCATTAATGAGCTATTTAGTCAAATGCATTAATATTTTATTTAGAAAAATTTTGACTACAAAGTAACACAATTTTATTTTAAAAAAAAACTGTGCAGAAGGTTTTTGATATCTGCTCTAGTTTAGAATTAAAAAATAATAATTATGGTGAAATCTGTAGAAACTATGGCCATAATGGCGAATTTTGCGGACGCGGTACTTTTGAGAGGAAAATTGAAATTATAATAAATTAAACGAATTTCGCTGCTGGTGGTTAAAAACGTGCTAGTGACTTAGCAAAACAGGACACACGCTGACGTAAATAAATTTGAAATAGAATTGAGTCCTTGGCAGCATAAGTTACCCGTATTGAAGGTAAAAGAGTTTTAATACCTATTTTTTTTTTTAATTTAAAATATTCGCAGTCATCGCTTTATTTGTTGTCAATGAAACCTTGGACACCGATAATTCCAAAAGTACTTGTTCATAAACTAAATCTTACACGCGGGAAACTATTTTCAACTCTACAGAAAATAAATTCGTCCATTACGCATCTCTCTTTTTTTAATAGGAATAAATCTAATACACAATTT
>PNEQ01022837.1:40639-75634 GCA_003012365.1 Medauroidea extradentata
CGGTGTCTCGGAGTCCTACCTGCAAATCACGGACGTGTGGTGTCGCGGTAACATTGTTCTGGTTGGTGCAGTCAAATGAGCCACGCCTCTGCCCTATTATATTCTGCCAATAACCACGAACCATAGTTGCCGGTGTGCACGTAAGGCATTGAAACAAGTCGTTGCAGAATTCTTTTCACCAAAAATCAGTGGCTCTAACAATTTCTATTTCGGTGGAATATACAAGCCGTTCAGTTATTATGCATACGACCTTGTATATGTACATGTTGCGTGAGCAGGTTTATAGTCAAACCTGTATCTTGAGTGTGTTCATGTTGTATAATCTGTTGTCGATTTCTGCACATGCTATTTGCTAAGGACCAAGGCTAGTGTTATCTTGGAAATAATAGGTTCATAAGTAACTAACGTGATGTACGCACATATTACGTCTAAAAATGTAACGAGTTTAATGTGACCGAAGAGGTTAAGTAATTTTTACGGTGTAAGTACTTGTTGGCTCATCATTAGAGAGATGTTAAAAGGATCCTGGGATAACTGACACATATATACATAGGTTGAATCCTTGCTTTGCTATGGTGACCACAAGTGGCGTTTGAACATCCGATAACAAGACAGCTGTCCAGCTGTATTAACGTCGTGGTGTAGGAAATATAACCAACACAACTTGAACATCATAAAGGACCATTTCATCGTAAACCGTGACATTACAAAGTGGCAAAATATTCACCGGAATTATTTAGTCCTGTCTTGTTAACGTGACAAGCGGTTTAGAGTCTGTAAAAGTATTCTTCCCTGTTTTCCCTTTCTTCAGTATTTTTTTTTCCTCCGGGATTAAAACAATATTTTTTCCCTCCTCCACTCGAGGAAGATGGCTGCATTCCTAGGAGAGCGCGTCGTAATTTTTCTACTCCTCGACTTCCCCTTTGACCGAAAATAAAACTATGTGCTGTTAAAGTCAATTCCAATCGCCTTCCTCCTCAGTCCTATGACTTTTACGTCCTATCTGCTCGTAAATCCGTGTCGGAGACGAGAGGCCCTATAAGCATCACCGTTCCTCGAAGTACTTTTTACCTCGTTTCGTACTCGAGGAAAGAAAATTAAAAAAAAAAAAAAAGAAGAAGATATTTTTGGGGGAAAAAAGGGGAAGCGGGGGAGGAAAATCAAATTTCATCCGCTTCGCGTATGAGCCTATTCTTCGGCTTGTTTCCGTCGCCTCGCTGTATAACATTTTCGTAGAACATTGTAAACAATCCTTGTTTTCTTACTCCTTCTCTCTCTGTCTCTCTGTTTCTTTCGCCTCCACTTTGCTCAAGGGCCTTTGACACCGCTGATCCCATAATTTAATCAGTCCCAGTGTAAGCTTGGACTTTTACTGCTGTCTGACGTGTTGCAAGCGTAGGCCATCGGGTCTCGCACGCTGCGTGATTACCCAAAACCGTAATAGAAACGTTCTTAAAACTGGGAATTTATTGAGCGGCCTCACGTTATTTACAACGATTCCAAGCCCCTTCCCAATACTTCCCCCAAACCTTTCGCTTCACACTTCCTACGACCGACACACCATGCACGTCGTCTTGCCTGCAGAGATACGGCGACACACATCGTTCCAAATCAAATAAGATAGAAGGGCTTAAAACGTGCTGTTGAAAGAAGGGGTCATCATAGATTAACCCGTCAGCTCGGACAGACTGGAAAGGGGCCTGTCACTTATAAACCATTCTAGCATTCTCTTGGAGTCGTTTTTGGAAAATACTGAATTTTGTATAAAAAAAAAAAGATAGCCGGGCAAGGAATTGAACACGTAACGTCCCGAACGTGAGATGAACGTTTTACCACTACTCCGCCTCGCTCGGTCGAAATGATAATATTTTCATTTAAATGCGAAGTAACTTCACTTATTGTCCCCCGCCTTCAGAATTGTTTACTTTGATTTGTTAATTTTGTTTATACACCATAATTAGAGATGTTGATTTGTCGCGGGAAAACTTGACTGTTTGCTGGGTTTCAAAGTACGTTCAACTTATCAGAATATTACTGTCTTTCGTCTGTACGTGGAGCTGTTTCCCTATTTGACTGAGCCAATAATATTCCCGGTATTTACATTTTTGATGCTTGTTATTGGTCTGCATAAAGCTATGTTGAGTCTGATACACTGTAAAAAATAGTTTTTAAATTTGCCACACGGGCGTATAGGAGCGCTAAGAAAGTATGTATAGGGTAAAATTGTTTCCCAGACATCCATCAAATGTATACTGAAGTTACCAGACTTGTATTGTTACAAATGTAAAAGTTTTCATATTTACAAAACGGAATAATGGTAACTGTCCCATATTGCGTTTAAATTTAATTATTTCGTAAACATTTTAGGAAGTTTTTTTGCAGTGTATGTACCACTCAACCATACACGTTGCAATAAACTACGGTGTTTTCAAGGGTATGTTGGCACAAAACATTTTCGCGATATACAATCATCTCTAGCGATAATGTCCAGCTATTGGATAGTTTAAATCTTGTAAAATTAAAATAAACATTTAAGCTGATACAGCATTCTTACACATTTAATTTTTGAGCCAATGTTAAGTATACTACAGGTTACAAAGATCAATGTTAAAGTTTGGCACAGGGAAAATTGAGCCCTAGAATCGGTAATGGGTGCAAACTGACCAATCACAGAGATTTCCTGAATTTTAAGCTACATGAAGTTGATAATCCAAATCGAGAAATTTGTTTATTTTGACTTTAAAAATAAGTTAAATCACTTCTGTCATTTCCAAGCCTATTTAAAATTAATTTTACAACAGTTTCGTATTTTTCTGGTTCACGTGTGATTGCAGCGAAACTAGCAGAAAAAATTTTCCCTGTGCCAAACTCTCCCATAGTATAAAACATTTTATTTCTAACCTGTAGTAGAATTAACCTTAGACATGGCTTAGGTATGGCCTAGCGGTAATTTGCTGCGCAATTGATTTTTGGTGAAAAGAATTGCACCAACTTGTCACAACACCTCATGTGGACACCTAGCTCTGCTCCACGGTCATATTGATGATATGTTTTTTAACTGTCAACGTCTTGGGGTTCTAGCCGCTAATCACAGACGTGTATGTCGCAGCAATATTGTTCTCTCCGGCGCAGTCAAATGAGCCACGTATCTACACAAAGATACTATATAATGATCAGGCAGAGCTGCAGATGTTTACATAAGGAATCGAAATAAAATTGTGTAAAATTATTTTATCTAAAAATCAGTTCCGTCATCGCACATATTTAAATATTAAAAAACACTACACAGCATTGGACTATAAACACAAATTATGAGAAAAAAATTAAATGCGAACGACTTCGTCATTGGAGGAAAACAAACGGGATTCACTTATGAGCCTATTGGTTAGCTTGAAGCAATGGACTAACTGAACACAGATAATTAACCATAACTACAGACTGAAACATTTCACTAATTCCTTTCAGGACAAGATATAATTCAAAACCTCGTCCATGCGTGTTGCTTTGCGAATGGGTGAAAAATTATTATTAGACACGCCATGGAAGACTCTTGAACAAGCAACAGATGAACAACAAAACGAGAGAGGCAAATCACAATACAGCCCAGTTAAAAGTTAACTGAGACAGGAGCCAATGAAGAAAATAGGGAAGTGATTTAATAATACATATATGACCGTGAATTCTAGCCTAAAGGACGTCGAACCTCCGACATGTATGTCTCTAACTTAAACTGATTTAAAGGAACGTGAAAGTTTTCCGTATCCACTGTTGCATAACAGAACCGTTACAAATTCTGCTCTTAAAACGTACAAATTAGAAGCAGTCGTGTGCCAGCAACAGCAACTGAAACTATACTACAAGATATAAGTAGAGGCTCGAGTATTTCGCGTATTGATTCTAGATCAGGTTGAACGTCAAGGGTGACAAGAAGAAGCGAAAGAGGAAGGAGAGATACGCAATCTACAGCTACAACGTTCTGAAGCAAGTTCACCCAGACACTGGAATATCGTCTAAAGCAATGAGCATCATGAACAGATTCGTGAACGACATTTTGGAGCGCATCGCAGCAGAGGCCAGCCGCCTCGCCGCAGAGGCCAGCTACCTCGCAGCAGAGGCCAGCCACCTCGCAGCAGAGGCCAGCCACCTCGCAGCAGAGGCCAGCCACCTCGCAGCAGAGGCCAGCCACCTCGCAGCAGAGGCAGCAGAGGCCAGCCACCTCGCAGCAGAGGCAGCAAAGGACAGCCACCTCGCAGCAGAGGCCAGCCACCTCGCAGCAGAGGCCAGCCACCTCGCAGCAGAGGCCAGCCACCTCGCGCACACTACAACAAGCGCTCCACCATCACCAGCCGCGAGGTACAAACGGCCGTCAGGCTTCTCCTGCCTGGGGAACTGGCCAAGCACGCTGTCAGCGAGGGAACCAAGGCAGTCACCAAGTACACCAGCTCTAAGTGAACTGCCTTGCTGCAGCCCACAGCCCACTGTGATCCGACGACAGTTGTTTTGATATACATTTGACGACTGCAAACCCGTAATAAATATAGTTGCGAACACACGTGGTACCTGCGTGTACTGTTAGAAGCCATGAGTATTCGACTGTGGCCAGTGTGTGTATAGGATTGACAAGTCTAAGCTGCTACCAGGTGAATACGCGAAATAATCGCGCCTCTAGATAAAATATATAAATTAAATGAAGGGTTCGGCTGTAAATAATGGTGAGGTACGTTCAGAGAGAACAGTGTCATCAGGTGTAAAACAAGTAACGTGCTTTATGTATTTTTAGTTCAGAGTTCCATTCCAAGTGGAGATTTAGAATGGAATGCTTTACAAATATGCATAAAATAGGTCTCTTACTGTTACTATGTTTTACACCTGATAACTAGGACCCGGCAGTTTTCGCGAAAAGATTTTTGCAGCACTTTGTTCCAGTGCCTTACGTGCGCACCTGCATCTCTGCTTTGTAGTCAGTGATTGGATGCCGTAACATCCAACGTCTGGAAATTAAACCCGCAAATCACAGACGTGATGTGTGGCAGTTGTCCGTGTACTGATTGGCACAGTCAAATTAATAACGACTTTGCACAGAAACACTCCGCCAATGTCTGGAAATTAAACCCGCAAATCACAGACGTGATGTGTGGCAGTTGTCCGTGTACTGATTGGCACAGTCAAATTAATAACGACTTTGCACAGAAACACTCCGCCAATAATCATGAAGTTGGGCTGCTGGTGTACACGTAAGACACTAACATAAAGTGGGGCAATAATCTTTTCGCGAAAACTACCGGGCCCTACTGATAACAATGTCCTCTATGAATGTCCCTTACCATCATTTACAGCCGAACCCTTCAAATAATAATTCTCGACATATAGATATCATTGTAGCAAATGGTGTCTTACAGGAAACCAGAGCATACACACATACAAGCAGAAATAACAAACCAAAGAAAAATTTTGACATCTGGCCATCAACGGTAAACACAAGCAATTCCAGAAGGAATTAGTCAGTGAACACCAAGATAGTAAAATTAATCGACACAAACGGGACAAAGGCACAGAAAACAAAACAAAAGGAAAACTAACACAGTTTCACAGAAGGAATTCTGTCAGTAAGTGGCGTAAGAACGTGGCAGACTAAGAAAACCTCAACGGCAAAAAAAAAAATAATAACAAGGGAACAAAAAAATGGCTGTTTTTAGACGACACAACAAAGAACGGTCAATTTGAGGAAAGCGACTGTACACAAATAACTGTAGACAGTAAAAGAGTAATAACACAGACAAGAACAATGGTCTCCTTGCAACAAGACAAAATGCAATGTGTTGGAAACTTAATCTGTTTCCTTCTGCAGGTCACAGACAGCCTGAGTTACACCAGACCGTAGGCGCAACTAGAATAGACATTTGGGGAGGGCACAATTCTGTGAATACTGTTATACTCAAGATACCCTTACCTGTAATTAGTAACGTAGTCAGAATTTATGAATTTCAGACAGGGAAGGATGGCTATCCTGCGAATATTATAAAGGACCACCCACCACATCTTCAAGCGAGTGGTCCGGGGGTCCTCCCCCGGGAAAATTTCTGATTTCAAGGTGCAAAAAGTACTATTTTAGCAGTTTTCATTGCTAAACATTGAATATTCTACCGGTAACAGTATCACTGATTATTCAATATTAAATTGAATGTAATTTTTAAGACCTTGGTTGGTTATTTATATGCACCAGACACAACATTTACTTCAATGGTGCATGCCCAAAACTATTCTTTAGTTAGCGACTTGCATCCATTGCAAGAATCGTTTAAAAATAACAGGAAATAAGATATTCTGAAATATAATTTTATTGACGTGCTTGGATACAGAAGACAAACGGCCGTATAGAACAGAGAGGGAGTGTTCCCAGATTTGTTGTCCGCTGCCAGCACGTACGTGACCCACGAACAGTCCACCGGAACGTCACGGTTAGTTAGCCGACGAATAGCTTCTTTCTCTACGAACAATCACTCGGGAAATATTTCGAGAGGCGAGCAGTAAAAAGAGATTTACAACCCGCGAACTCCCGTCTTGAGGTCACGCACAGCACTTCCACCGGGTGTTGGCCAGTCTCCTCGCAGGCGAGAGGTCTTCGCACGGTGTTGCTGGGATCACAATACCACAGCAGACGCGACGCGAAGCGAGACACGAGTAAAACAACTTTTCTGCCTATCAGTATCGATGATTCTGTGGCGTCAGCGTGACAAAATTCGCGGACGCGACACGATTTCCAGACAGAAAGTATTTATGTCAAATTCGCGTCGCGGACGCAACAAAGCTAAAAACGACATTTATTTTTCTGCCTCAAATGTTGGTGAAACTGATGACTTTGTAGTAAGTTCCATGTATATATTTATGAGAGATTTTCGTTGTTATAAGCAAATCATAACCTCTTTAAGCAAACTTGTTTGTATCTGCGACTTTATTTCACATTTTGGAAAAGTCAGAGGATATTTGTAATATATTACAAGTAAACGAAGATAAAAAAAATTAATACTGTAAGCATCTATGGCTGTCGTACAAGAGGATAATATGGACTTGCAATGCAATATTTACATTTTATAGGCCTATATATTGCATTCGTCACGCGAGAGAAGAACGCAGTAACGAGAAATTTTAGTGTCACATCGCGTCCTTTTCGCGTCACGTCTGTCGCACCATAGTGAATTCACCAGAACACGTTGGACATGTATTTAGGATGACCCGGCTTCGATCTTCGGGCTCTGACCATCCTAATAATGGTTTTCCGTGATTTCCTCAAAATTAGATATCAGGCCGAATTTCAAGTGTCTTTAATCGTTTTGCAAATACACATATAAATGTGACAAAATGATGGAACCAAACTGATTACATATTTTGTATTCTTCTTAAAAATAATTATTGTCATTTTAACATGAAGTATTGTGCGATGCAAAATAAAAACAAATAATTAGAAAAAATCCCGTAAATAAATCAATCTGGAATTCTTCTTCAATCAGTGCTGTGTGTTTGGTAACTTTCACTTTGAGTTTGACTAAAACATTTAAAATAGAACTACACGCAAACCTATTTACGAATTTCGAGAGGCTTCTTTAATCGTATAATGGTAACATCCACACATGTACTACTTATATTCATGATTAAGTATGATTTTCAGTTCACACTGCCAGAAGTAGTTCTGATATTGTAATTGCTACGAGCAATGCTTCAAGGAGTATATTTACTTTAAATAAGTACTGTTTGTTATACATTAACAGTAACAAGTATTCATAACCAATTAAGCATTGTTTATTCTCGTGTATAAGTAGTATTTCATCAAGTCTGCTCTCTCGGTGACTTGAGTATTTATTTTCTGTGTTAGGAATAGGTTATGTAAGGAATTCTTTCTATCGCGTTGATTTTTCATTTAATATATTCAATGAACATTCAGAAATAGTTAAAGAAAAATTAAAAGACCCAAAGAAGTACATGCGACAAAACCGTCAAATATAAATTCATCAAACCTAGCTACGAAAACATCACCTCATTTCTTCACCTCTTTTCAAAATTTTTATTGCGTTTTGGTGCTTGAAACTATTTTGTATGAGGATTATGTCACTGGGAATAATGTTTTACTTGTAAATTCCGCTTTCATAAGAACTCAACGTTTACATTTTATATTGAAAAGTCACAGATTGTAGATGTTTAAAATCCAACTATAATACTTTCAAAATATGGCCTACCTCGGCCTAATAAAAATACACTCAGTAAAGCATGATAACTGTAATATTTTCGTAAATATTTAGTTATGAAGCTAACACACACACACACACTATATTTTTTACGAAGAAAACTAAAAAAAAAAATCCCCATTTTTTACAATTCTAAGTAAGCCTACATTACCGTAACGGCAAGTGTTCAGTATTTATAACAAAGGAGCATAACATTTTTCGAGAATAGCAACCTTATTGTAAGGACCTACTTATAAAAACAAGAACAATATTTATTTTACTAATGCGAACGGTCTTTAGTTTCGCCAGCAACCTAAATAAATTTGCACAATCGGTAGCTTGCCAGGTTTGAAGCTGACAGTTATATAATTACGGTTAGGTAAAGAAGCAAGAATTATTGATTTTATTATTTTAAGTTTTATTTAAGCGGTCGAGATAAGGTCCATGTAAACACTCTCTTACATCTAACCAGCACAAATCCCCATAGGCTACTCTTGTTTCCATTCTAAAAATAATTTAAAATACTTTTACACAACCGAGTTGGCCTATTCCTAAAGTAGTTAATTTACAAAATAGTGTTATTACTTGACTAACATAAACCTAGTAACTTATATACACACTATTGAATTACTTTACTGCAAATCAATATATACATAAAATAAAAATGTTTGTGACCAATTTCAATTGCTCCGTGGATATAGTTTGCATCCATCATAATTACGTAAAAATAAAAAATAAATTACAAACTAGTAGTACATCACATTGAAAATATACCACAGCAAAAACAATATTCCTTTGGTTTATTACAATTAATTTGTTTAAATATGATGGAAACATTTTTTTATTAAAAGATTCCTGACTTTTACAGGTCTATATATCAGCCACGTATCTAAACAGTTCACTACATTAAACTCTACATGATTAAAATATATGGTCCTCCCATTTGGTACGGAACCCGCTAGTCAAGTACTCTTATCCCATGAGAAAAAACTCAGCCCAGAAGATACACATATTCGAAGACTTGATTTCTTTTTTCACGTTCCTGAAAGTAAATTCCGGGAGGGACTTGGTATTCTTGAGGATGGAAAACTTTCCATACGACGTATTGATTGTGACAACACGCTGGACAAGACGATGTGTCCACAGCGTTGACAGTCAACACTGCATCTGTGGTGACGACGACCGGGGAGGGGGGAATGGGAACGGGCGAAGTTTTGTAAACCAGAAAGAACTCTTAAAAACCACTTTAGTTTTACGATCCGCCTTCAGCGACGCTAGAGAAGGATGAGTGCACGATGCAAGGACTGTTGGAGAAGATGAAGGAAGAAGGAGGATGGAAGGTGGACAGAGTCTCTCCAAGAGATGAGATAGAGACCCAGGTGATGACCGAAGGAATTACCTGCACCGCGCCAAGAGCTTCTGTTTCCCAGTGTCGGCGATTGTTGACTCTAGGCAGGTTGCTACCTGCTGAAAGCAGTCCCCCTCTCCAGTGATTAGCGCCTGTCGACTGCCTACATGACGAGCATAGGCAGAGGAGGGAGGAGATGGCGACAATGTGTGCCTAGCTCGTCAGCAAGTGTGACACTCCGATGCAGTGTTTGGGCAAGTCGTTAAAACGAGCGCCTCTCTTCCACCCTGAGGTTGGGACACACGCCCTCCTTCACCGACGTTACCAGGACAGATCCTGGGACGCGATTACGAACTTACCACGTCAACGACCCACGAATTAAGTGGCTAGAAGAAACCAAGGACGATTTAGAAGAAATAAACATTTCATAAGGCATTCTTACAACTTTTGGAACATTAATTTCTAAACGTACATTTACAGAAGAACCTTTAAAAAAAATCGCAAGAGATGGTCAGAAGAACGCAAGAAACAACACAGTGAGTTCATGAAGGACTTTTGGGGAAAAAATAGGAAATCAAAGAATATCAGGCCAACTAACAAGTTCCAGCGCGCTCTTTAATGGGCAAAACGGAATAATAATAAGCATTATTATTATCATTATAAATCATATACGTTGTTTTTCCACAATCACAAACACGTACTACAACTGATACAAATGAAGAAATATTACTAGGGCAAACATTATAATTTGTTCTAATAAGTATGTCAATAAAAAAAACACGTCACCATTCAAAAAATTGCATGGTAATGCCCAAAAAATAATGATTTTTGCTAGTAACCTAGTAAAAAAAATATGGACAGAAATATTTATAATTAATACCAAGTACTGGGCTAGAGATCAAGTATAACACTACAACGTACAACTGCTTATTACTAGAGACATGCAAAATTCGCGTTATTTTCTGACAGCTTGCTAGACTCCAAGTGACTATAGGCTCGTTCGACGTCTCCCGCTGGCCGATATTGTCGTGCCGCGGAGAATGCTTACACGGTAGAGAGGCCAATCTCTGTAAAACGTAACACGCGCAAATTACAACACACAAAAGTTCGTGGCCTATTGAATCGCAGATTATGTTCTGTTATGTATAGGAAAGTGAAGTTTAGTCTGATACCAAATGATAGTGCGAATTTTGCATGTCTCTACTTATTACTATACAGATAAACATTCAAGTATTAACAGTCTACATTCTGTCGGAATTGCCGTTAGAGATTCCTAATTAATGAAGAAACTTGATAAGCATCATTATTTAGTCGTAGTATACCAAAACATGATGCCATACAATGATGGTATGATCAGGCCTTCCACCACGGCGATCCGGGTTCGATTCCCGGTACGGTCGAGTCGGATTTTCGCATGTGAGAATCGTGCTGGACAACGCCATCTTTTGTTGTTTCCGAAATCGCTCAAGAAAGACTATGACCGATTCTCCACCCAGTTCCTGTCCTTTTTTTTAGTCAGCATCTGTAATGACGTAATGAGACGTAAAATCCATATACATTACCTTATCTGGCTTCTGCTTGACAACCTCAAGCTGAAAGTTCACACTAGCCAGACAAATCTCTTAACGTAAGAAATTTTCTCGAAGCTATATGGCTAACCCAACAGTAGGGATTGGAAAATTTCGCAAATTGATTGTAGAATAAGCTTGACTTCAAACACGTGTACGTTTTGTTGGCGCCTGAAATCTGATCATCTCGACTTGAAGAACTTTGAACCAATCAAAACTTGAGAGAAAACAAGGCTGAAATCTCATGCCTGGAGATGATGGACGGTACACCGTGAAAATGTGTTGTACCAACATACCCTGGAAAACGCTGTAGTTTATTGCAACATACATGGTTGGGTGAAGTACGTCTGACACAACAAGCATCAAAGGTTACAACAGTGGGATTCTTATTGGCTCAGTGAAATAGGTTAACAGTAATAAGCTGATGAATTCCAGCAAACAGTTACTTTTTCCCCGCGGTAAACCATCATCTCTACCCATACCATCAGATACTGGGTAAAACCTGTTACTCAGTCTCGCGGCGAAATTTTTCACTTTTTTTAAAGCTATATATTCATATATATTCACTTAAGTATCTCAAATTCTGTTATGAAAATGAACTGAGATAAGAATGATCAGAACCTGGAATCAGATTGGAACCGATACTTCCCGAATGTGAATCCTATTAACAGCAGCCCGACTAAAGTTAGCGTACGTTCAGCAATAAGTAACGAGAGTGGCATCTCTGTCAACTAATGGTTACACTCGAGAGCAGCGTAATATGCTGACCCCAGACGAAACACATCAAAGAAGGCGAACATATCACAACACAGTGAAACTTTCAGTTCTCAGTACTCAAATTTTCGAAGAAAATCACGTATTGAATATTATGTTACATGTAAATGAAATCATAAATGTATGCTTCTGACATGGCATTTAGTAAAATGTGTAACAAATAAATTAAGTATGTACTGACAGTTTGAACTTTCGTTATCTTAAAAACCTGAAATGCTTGGAGGCGTTCTCTGAGAGAAAAAATTGGATGATTCAACAAAATATTTATTTATATATGCGCGACCAACGATGTAGTGTTATTTTAAACAAATATTTAGTTGACAACCATTTTTTGTTAGATCATCAAAGGAGTCTTGTTATTTCATAATCTCATTTAGTTTTAATAACTAAACCAGATGTTGAAACAATAATTCAACATTGTTGATTCAACAAAATCTGGCGTTCAACTTAATATTTGTTTGAATTAACACTACATCGTTGGTTGCACATATACAAACAAATGATTGGTTAACTCAACAAATCATTTTTCTCGGTGTTTAGACAAAAATTGACACGGGACTGAGTAAACCTATTTAATAACAGCGTATTAAGTTGCGTGACCATCGAAGCATCTGCCGGTCTATAATCTTGCAAGGTGTTGGAAACATCACAAAAATGTCTAACAGAAACACTGTACTAGTAAAAAATGTCGTTTATTGTTACATCTAATAAGTTTAGGTGAAACAATGTTTGCACCAAAATGTTTTGATTCCTTACGTGCACATCTGCAGCTTTGCTTCATTGTTATCGGTGGAGTGTACAGGCGTCTCTCAATTAACTGCGCCGATAAGAACACGGTATCTGCGACACTACACATTTGTGATTTGCGGTAAGAAGCCCGAGATTCTGCGAGTTGAAAACATCATAAAGTATCATGAAGCATGACTGCAGATATGCACGTAGGTACTAAAACCTGTTAACGTAAAATTATTTTCATAAAAATTAGTGGCTCTATTTCATATGCGTTGCAATTGCGGACGTCAAAAATTTTACAGTCCTTTTCCTAGATCAATAACAAGATTAGAATTTTTTTTTTAAAAATGAAATTACAGGAAAATAGAGTTGCACCCAAATGAACCCTTATTGGGAAAGAAATATCACAAGTTTTCCTTAATAAAATAGACTTTACCCCGTTGTCGCTGCGAAAACAGATTTACAAATAATTCCTTACGACAGTAAATTCGGATGGCATAACCATTGTAAAGTTTAGTTTTAAAAACGCAGAATATAGGTTTGTATTCGTCACTGTGTTTCGAAATTGGGAACTTTTTGATCACGCTGCGAACAGCTGAAGAGCTCGTAATAAATATAGGCTACGTTGATAGATACACTCTTAAAGTGTGTCGTCGTTAAGCTGATAATACGCTCTACAATCCGTGAAATAATAATGTTCGATGTTAAATTACTGTCAAAAGTCAGGGCTACGTTAACGAGTACTTCACACCCCCTCCGTTCACTATTCCAAGGCGTTATTTCTTCCAGATAACTAGTGGTTGTCGTCATGAAAGAGGTGTTTATTTTTATTTTTTGAGGGGGGGGGGGATAATCCATGTGTCATACAACTATTACCAGAGGTGCACATTTGTTATACAAGCACACGGTTGAATGCCGATCCACGTTTACTACAGGTCTTTAAATTGGTGATAATGCATTTTATTGGTAGAAAGTCTGTACCAACCCAAATAGCAAACATCAACTGGCCCACTTGTGCAAATCTGATCGTGATAAGCAGCCCACAGGTAGTAAACATTCGGGATGCACCCGTGGTCACATGTGGCATACATGATGCATAGTGAAATCACCCGCACATTAACCACAAGTGTACCACAAGCATTCTTATTATACTCAGATGATTGTGGGTTAGTTCGCTAAGTCTGCTTGTGGACTGTATACTGAAATATGTCGGTCTTTTTAAACTCAGTTGCCCACATTACAATTATTTCAGTATAACTACAAGCATGTTTACTGACATGACCTGATTAACAACCATTCCAGCAATAGTAGACGATCATACTAGCGAACGTTGGCCGCTTCTGCCAACAGTTGACTAGCTGAAAAATGATTGTATTTGCTACTAGGGAATGTTCAGTGCGCGTTCATTCCTGAGTTTCACATATCGCACCTTGGGAAGAAGACGGCCACAAGTGCAAATATCATACTTCTGAGTTATTGACATTTTAACATTGAATAAATTATATTAATGTGGATTATCAGTATTATGGTCCCAATTATTGTTGATAGGCACATAATTGCGAGTTCATTGAAGACTGTATTACATATTTAGATTATTTATAATATTTAAGGTATAGTTAATAATTTAGTACTTGTGGCCATATTGAAATAAAAATAAATTTAAATTCATTACATTGTGGCCACTTTTATTTCTGTTCAAATTAGTTTTTTTTCAGACACAATACGCATAAGAATTATAAAAATTGTTTATTTCAAGCATAACTTAATAATGTTTATCATTATTAGAATACAAATAATATACATTTCATGTTAATATTCACGTCATCTACAAAACAAGTTTAACGAATGCATGCACATTGAAAACAGACTTTTGAAACACTGTTTTGTCACAATTAGCCTAATTATCACTTTCTTCCCCTTGGTCAGCCGAAACGCGAAGGTTTTCAAAGAAATTGTGGTACTGTCACTTTATATGCTTTGTTTCACACAGGAGATTTTTGTTTTGCGGTACTGATTCCTGTGGTCTGGGTGTACACAGGAGAAAGTTCATGATTACCTGAGTGTCTTCCTCTTTGCCGAACTCACTTGCCTCATAACTTAATTTGTATTTAATTTCATAGGGGTTTTCCTTCTTAATTTTAATTTCTTTTATTTCATTCCATGATACATTTTCACCATTTTCATTAATGTTGAAGTTAAGTCCAAAAGACATGCACAATGGTGATCCAGTTTTCTTCGCAAACTATATGACTGTTACCCACTGAGCAAGAACATAAATGCACCCTCCTTTCAAGACACGTTGCTTCTGTTTTTCAATAAGGACATGCATGTGATCACCTTCATTTTGTCTGGTTCTACAAAACCATCGTCTAGTTTTTTTTTATGAAATTTCTTATCATTTTCTCTCCCACGTCTAGAGTATTCATAAAATACCTTTTGCAAACTCTTACTCTCTTCCCATCTACTTCAAAATAGTATCCATTATTTAGCCCCCGGGATGTCTTATCCGAAGAAGTTACTCTTCGATATTTAGGATTTACTACAATCATCTGTTTTTAAATGAACGCTGTTTGAGAATTTATGTCTCCTAAGCCCCAGTAATTGTCAAAACTAGAGTTCCTCTTATCTGGATCAATGGTTTTACACTGAAATTTGCAGTTCCTATAACATGGCCCCTGGTGAAGCTGTTTCAATAGTTGAGGTTATGTCTTTGTGCAGACCTTGTGGATTATCAATGTCATCCTCAGAACTGCTTACTTCAGGTTTCCACGTTTTGTCCACATCACTGTCGTCCAACTCACTACCAGAAGCCGAACTATTCTGTAATAAAAGAAAACACAACATCCCCATTATAAGTGTATCGCAAACATTTTTATAAATTTTAACTACGTACGAAATAATTACAAATAAATGCATAATATGGTATCTAGTATTATCTGATCCTTTACACGTGCAGCTAATGCTTTCATAAACTTGCTTCTGGATTTATACATTTTGCTTTCTACATACACCACCACCATAAACAAAGCAACATCACTCACTGAAACAAAACAAACTTCATGGCAGTATCATGGAATAAAATGTACCATAACAATATTAAATCTTATGATTTGGTCATGGGAAACATTATCATTGAATTAAATTAGCAAAACTACGACATTTATGCTTTGCTGAGGTGCATCAATATCATGAAGTAAAATAGTAACCACAGATGTGGCCGTATAGAAATAAAATAAAGTAAAGGTCTATGTACACATTTCATAGAATAGGGCCATACATAAGATGTAGCCATATAGAACTACAATGTAGGACTTAATCATAGAAATACCACATTGACACATTTACGCCGTGCTTCCAATAATTTACGTAGCACATGCAGCCCTATGGAAAAAAAAAATAGAGGATTTTTTTCTCTACAATGTGGCTTGGCTACTTAAAATTATGTAATTTTTGCACTTGTGGCCGTCTTTTTCCTAAGGTGCGATATATCCGGTTAGAACGTTGTGAAGTAGGCTGTCTGAAAAGATGGCAGTGATGTCTAAGAATAATGTTTTTTAATGAGCATGGTGTCATGATAACGACATTTCGTGCATGTCAGAAGAGTGTTTTCGTACATTAGCCTAACGGCCACATATGGAGTAGTTTCTGAAGAAAAAAAAATACGTTCGCGTGGAATAAACTCATACTTTTATATTTGGTACGAGATAGTGTTTGTTTTATAGACGTTACTTGTGACTATATTTCCCTCTTGTAAACATTATTTTAGCTCTCGTAGTTCTCCCACAGCGACACGACACAGTCAAAATTTGCAAGTTACTGGCACAGAGGAATGTCAAAACCAAGTGACTTACTCGAATGAAATTATTTGCCCTGAAACTAGTTATTATGGGCCATATGCTGAAAGGTTTAAAAACACACAATGAAACAATGCAATTCCGTTGTACTTTTTCAAAAAATCTGAAAATGATGACAATGTGCTTCATTTATGGCTATTTTTAAAATAAAGACAAACGGACTGTGTTGTGTGTTTTTAAATATTTTAGCATATTTTCCACCATATCTCATTTCAGTGTAAATTATTTCATTTGAGTAAGTCACTTGGTTTTTTGCTATTCCTATGTTCCAGTAACTTGCGATTTCTGACTTTGTCATGTCACTATCGGAAGACTATGAAAGCTAAGAAATTTACAAGTGAAAAATGTCGTCTCAGTTAAAGTCTATAAAAGGAACGCTGTGTCGTGCTAGAGTAAGTAGTTCCAGTGTATCAGTTAACTTAAATTGTGCGAGTATTTTAAACTTAGAACTCTATTATTTACCTTAGTGTTCTTCTGTATTGGTTCACGTTATTGTTCGTCTGTGCTGATAGTAATATTTTACTAGACGTAACGTTGGTAGATTTAGTATTTGTAATGTATTTTTATTTTTATATTTTTAACTATTCAAGTGTAAATGTAATATGAGGTGGTTTGTAGATAGTTAAGCGTAAGGGAAAGCAAAACGCTGTATCATTAAAATACACAAATAAATGAATGCAAAACTATGAAATTTTGCCACGTTATCAAGAGTTAGTGGACCTGGCGTGTGAGATGTGCTGTATCGCGGCACGGAAAGTATTTTTTCTTTTTCTTTACGTTAGATTATAGTACACAAATTTGTTATGTTGAAATTAGAATTATTGTAGTGCAAGTGATAGTATTGGCACTTTTTCTCTAAAATCTTATGTAACGGTAAAAATTTTTTTTTCGCAATTCTTTAACTTCTTTCTTACTAATTCTTTTTAAATGTACTTCTTTATGTATTAATCTGTATTTATGTATAAGGTTAAAACTTCAAGTTGTAAACCGGCCTAGAGCTGAATCTCGTAGTGTATAGATAAATACAAATAAATAAATTGTATAAATATTTTAAATGTTTTTAACGCGTTTATCTACGAAAAGAAAACCCACTTCAAACTCTATTCCTATAAATTTTAAAATGCCATCAGATTCTTAAAAACGTGATTCCCATGTTCCTGTAAAGTGCTAAAAATGGTTTCTTCGCGTTGCTGTAGCGGAGAAAATATCGATCGTAATCGTAAAACTAAACCATAGAAACCTGCATTGGACATTACCACCAACTTTCCACAAATAAAACAACATGGTCAACGCTTGAAGTCCCATTGAAAAACATATTCTACGATAACACTGCACGCTAGTTTAGTTCTTCGCACATAGAGGCGATGAGGTGTTTGACGGACGTGTTATGTTCGACTTATTGACTTCCCTGTTTTCGTGCCTCAGACGTAAAGGGAAAGCTACCGTCCACTAACTGTTAAGACTGCTTTAGCGGGACTGAACCAGACGGCGTCTAGACTTCCTCGCGTCGACGAAGAGGGACGCCTGCCCGACCAGGAAGAGCAGAGGTCCCAAGAGAACATCAGGACTGGGGGAGGGGGGACGAAGGTGGAGGAAGTTTGCACACATCCTGCGAAACGTCCCGAGCGCGCAGGGATAATTTCCTGCCCTATCGACGCCATTAATCTTCGACGTCTGGACTCTCATTCAAACTGTTCCCCTTCCTTTCTTTACCTCATTCTATTCCTCCCTCTTCGCTGGCGACGTCGAAAACAAGGGGGGTCCGAGCCGAAACGAGTCCGTCACGTTGCTTCGAATACTTACCCGTCAAATAATAGCATTTGGTGTATGTGGAGGAGGGGGGGTGTAAATCTACGACATTAAGGTTCACTGAACATTCCTTCAGTATGTGATTTCGCATATAAGAGGTCTGCCTACCCGTGGTTCAAATGCGTTGCAGCGAGTTACGGTTTTTCTTTTCTTTTTTTTTTCTCGTGATTCTGTATAAAGCGCATTATGTTTGTATATCTACGAAAAGAACACACTCTTCAAACAATGTCACTAAAGTTTCAAAAATTCGGTACGTATATTAAACACATAATTTTCGGGCCCCTCAAAAAGGCCAAAAAATGGTTTTCCAGACTGCCGTATCCCGAAAAATTAATAACTGGGTTCGAAAAACACAACTATAGAAACAAGTGTTAGACTTTGAACTATTCTCTAGACAAATAAACTAATGTGGTCAAAGCTTAAAGTCCCACAGTAAATAGGATAATAGTACAGCACTGCACGCCAGGTGAGTAGCTTGTACGTAGAGGCGATAATATATTACATACGTCGGTTAACGGCAACCTTACCGCCCCTGCCTCACACGCACAAACACAGCCTATCTACGAAGGCCCCTTAAGTGATTTATCCATGTAAATATTGTTTCTATAATTTCTGTAAACCTTGATATAGTAGGCGACATACACAGGACACTTTGTCACTAAACATTAAGGTGGCCGTCTGCCCAGGTCGCAGAGAAATGTGCAGAGCTTCGGCAATTACCAGAGTATTTGAAAACTGCTTATCACACATGAGTTATGTCTGCCTACGAATAGCTTTTAAAACTGGGTCTGGGCGAACACTGATTGGCGAGGAGGGCAAGTTTTAAATGGATTACCGGCAGAAAGCCGTGTTTAGTAATTATGCTAGCACAGGCACAAAATCATCAAGAGGAGTCGCAAGAAAGGAAGAGGATATGTGCCGTGCATTGATTCACTCGTCCGAGTACAGTTTCAATGCGGGTGGAAGGAGGATGTGCTGGGCTTCGGGCCTAAAACTTGCCTACGAATAGCATTTATTTATGTCATTAGAATGGTGAAGCTAAGGCATTTTGCCTTCTCTTATACTTAACCTTCTACGAACCCCCTCATATTACATTTACACTAAATAGTTACATACACACAAATAAAAATATGTACAAACGTGAAAACACTAAATGTACCAACGTTATATCTAGTAATATATTACTAACAATACAAAACATCACTAACGTGAAACAATACAGAAGAACTCTTTCTGTAAAAAAAATTGAGTCCTAAGTTCAAATTTATGGCCAAAACATAAACTAGGCTTCCTCAGAAACACAACATTTATGTTAACAGTAACTACTTAATCTAGCAAATAATATCCACATGAAATTAAAGATATCTATGCATACATCAATAATTCTAAATTTAGGCCTATGACCTAAAATTAAAATTAGTTTTTGTTCTCCGGACTCATCTTGACAGACACAAATATTTGTACGCGCCACGTTTAAAAGCCGGGAGTGCTGGCGAGTTCCCAGCTCGAGCAACAAAGACGGTTAATGGCCTTGAGATTGAGAATGAATTAGATTTGTGGGTAGGTATGGTAAGTTGTTGAGATGACTTACATCTCGTATTGAAGTGATACTTGTTCAAAAAATTCTCCAGCCTGCTTGTCAAGTATTCAGGGGAGGCATCTGACGATGAAATCATTTTATAGGCCAGAGTTTGACTGCGAAGTAAACGTATGTAGTTTAGACGAAGCTAGTTTAATTTATCCAAATATAGGGATACATGTTCTCGTGGCTTACGAGAAGTCCTCGACCGAACGCATGGACGACGTTGCAGCGTGTCACGCGTATTCTTTTTTCCGCGAAACCACTTAACTTATTCATATTATGTTTATCAACGAAAGGAACACACACTTGAAACTATGCTTCTATGTTTTCAAAAATTCAGTAAGCTCGTTAGAAACATGATTTTCGGGCCTCTCAAAATGGCTTAAAACGGTTTTTTTTTCTAGACTGCTGTAGCTCTGAAAATATTAACTAAATTCGTGAAGTGTAAAGCGAAAGACATGTGTGGGTCTTTACATCATATTAATCAAAACTAAAATGTCACCGTTTAAAGTCCTGTAAGAAAAAGACTACAAGGAAAACCTTGCACGCCAGTTCGGCGCTGTAAATAGAGGCGATATGCTTCTTGCCAAGCGTGGGACACTGGCCAAGCATAAAACGTACACAGGCACTTTGTATGCGCTGAAGTTTCACTGATAAATAATCACTTAAGTCGGAATATACTGCGTCACAATAATCAAGTACGGGAAACAAGAGGGACTGTAAAAGGGTAACTTTCGCACAGAGATATGCATTAACATCGTGATAAAACACGTTTACAGTTTCACAAAATTGGGAATTCCGTTCACAGAGCTCACTAGATTACCAACAGTGTAGTTTCGGCAATAAGACACATATAAGGTCACAATAAAAATATTAAACATATTTCTGGTACTGAAGTTCGAAGCCGTAGAATCTCGAAACAGGGTGGGTTTACCCTATGTATTGAGTTTTATGCCTGTATTAGTTCATCGTATACGCGTTTTGTAGTTTTTCT
The DNA here is from genome assembly GCA_003012365.1 of Medauroidea extradentata. Taxonomy (NCBI): domain Eukaryota; kingdom Metazoa; phylum Arthropoda; class Insecta; order Phasmatodea; family Phasmatidae; genus Medauroidea; species Medauroidea extradentata. The sequence goes on from PNEQ01022837.1 coordinate 61,520, forward strand.
TGGAGTAATTATCATTAGTATTTATTACTGGTTACTTTCTTATGTAGGCCTATGTTGTTTTTGTGTTTTTGCCATAAAGATGGTTAAGTGTAAAGCCTGGTACACACTATTCTTAAGGGGCCCGCCTCGTTGCCATAAAATCACACTGCAGCGTGTTAGGAAGAAAACGTTTTACACCGAAACTAATACACGTGTGTTCACGCCGTTTGTCTACGAAAAGAACACACACTTCAGACTACTGTCCTTCAGTACTTTCAAGACAACACACGTATTAGAAATCCCCTTTTAGGGCACGTCAAAATGGGTTAAAACGGGGTTTTCAGGCTGCTATAGCGGAAAATATACTAGCCGAATACATGTGAAACCACTTAAGGGTAGTGCATTGGACTTAGTAAAGTGATTTCGTAAATAAAACAACAGGGTCATCACTTAAAGTCCTATAGGAAATTTGTTTTTTCGCGAAGACTGCATGCCTTAAGCGTAGAGGCGACGCACCGTTGTATGGCCCATACGACGTCGCCCTTAGCACCATACCTCACTCACACAAACACATGTGCCACGAGGCGAGCCCCTTAATACTCTACTCAATTCGGGAGCCGCGGTAGCTGAATGGTCAGACCATTTGCCACCCACCAAGGCGATCCGGGTTCGATTCCCGGCGGGGTCGGTCCCGTTTTCCCCGCCCTTTCATTCCGGTGCTGCTCCATGCTCACATGGTATCATACCTCACCAGCGCTAAAGATCTCGATGTTAAGCGCAGACCAAAATTTCTCACTCTCTACTCAATGCCTTACTTAATTATGTTCATACACGTCGACTGAGATTTCATAACAGCATTCTGTAGCAAAACCTCTGTGTACACACTAACACTGTTTATTTCTGTGTTTCGGTACATAAAGGATATATATATAGTGATGTTGGTTGTTATGTTCCATAAATTACAACAGTAAAATTGTCGAAAACTATTAACTATTTCACAACAAGACTTGCACGTAATAATAAGTGGAACTATCTTGTATTAATTAGGTTTTGAAACATCCGACGGTCGTGTCTTCAGCAGGAAAAAAAGGATTTTTATTTCTAATCGAAGCGTATTGGCAACCCTGCTTGCGCACTCCACACGCGCGGTGGCTGAAACTGTACATTGCGCATTCCAGTTAACATACACTACGATGAACAATAGGACGGGCTCTATCTGTGAAATTAAGTACGGAATTCTGTCTGAAACCAGCGTTGTTGGGGTATACACTGTCGCAGTGCTACTTGTACTGAATTAGGTACGGAACTCTATGCTGAATTGTGGATAGTGTGTACCGGCTGTTGGCCTTAACTTCACCATGTACTAAAGACAGTAAATAAATAAGGTGGGGACGTAGAACAAATTAATTAATTAATTTACTTATTTCTCAAATGGCGAAGTTAAGGCATGTAGCCTTCTCTTACACATTTTCTGGAGTACGGCCGATATTGTTGCAGTAAGACGTTTGATGAACGTTCTTTTCCAGGAACTCTGTCTGCGGGCGCACTGGTCAACGCTACAACTTTGTGAATGGGCATAACAGGCCTGAGAACATCACTGTTGGGGGAGGGAGGGTATACTACCTGGGGGAGGGGAAGGGGGGTAGAAGAACAACGGCGTGGTCCGCCCAAAGTGGCCGCCGACGGACAATGCTCGTCCAAGGTGGAAGAAATTCGTCACCGGCGGACAGATTTACAACTCGAGGGGGTTTGCCGGGCACCTCCCGCGAGGACGCGGTCTTTGACGGGCCGTGCCGCCCCACGACGGGGGATGGCGCCTGTGTTCAACCCCCTGTCCACCTTGGTCACGTACACCCCCGAGGACACAAAGACAAGGGGCAGACCCCACCCCAGGGACTCTTCCTCCTACAAACTTTCACTTCCGCAGGTCGCTGAAGAGACACCATCTACCCGCACATCACACGACTCCACCACATCGCCTGACTCAACTACCTGCTGTGCTGTGTCACGACAAACTTATCTATAACGTTTCGATTGGACGTGGACAGCTCTACAGAATAACATAAACGTGGGTTTTGCCAGGAAACTTTATATTTCCCCAAATAAAATTAAAGTTAACACCAACTGAACATTCAAAGCTTTCTCTACCGCGCTTGCAAAACACATGCCTAGAGCCCATGTCAGTTATTTCTAAAATAAAACAAACTGTCCGAAACTCTTGCAAAGGCGAGATCTTCACTCCTTAACTCTGCTGCATAGAACCCTACGCAATGCTGCTCCAAAATATTTACGCAATCGCTTCTCTTACATGCATTACTTGCATAATATTAACACCCGCTCATAAATGGCAATAATATCCACATCCCTTCATATAAAACCAAAATATTTTCTTAATCTTTTTCTGTGACCACCTCGCGCCTCTGGAACAGGCTCCCGCAAGAACCGAGAGATTTACAGAGCTCCAACGTATTCAACAAAAAAGTCGAGTCTCTTACTTTCAGAACGGTAATAGAGACTGTAACTTACCATCTCACAATTTTAACGTGATATAACGTTTTATGCAAAATTTACTGCAAATTAATTTAATTTTGTCGTAATGAAATTTATACGTGTGTTTGTTCCTTTGACCTTCACTGTATCAAATTTATTTATGTCTATATTTTCTTTCGACATAATATTACTACTGTTGATTATTAATTTCCTTGTCACCTTGGCCAACTGCAAAATATCTTACAAGGTTTTAATATAATAACTATTTAGCGATTTTGCATTAAAATACAGTATGCAGTAACTACATCCTTTTATTATTGAGTCAGACGCAAACAGTGTGCAATAATAACTAAGCCACTTATTTATTTTTCCTTTATATAGACAGTACAGAATGTTGTTACATATTGTTACCTTGTTAAAATGTAAGCTATCCATGCAGTAAGACTTATGTAATATTTATGTACACTGTACCATATAAGAAAAGACGATAACGCTTTAGCTGTGCCATGAATAAAGAAGAAATCAAATTTAATAAAATTAAAGTCTTATTAGACAGTGTACATAATATGCCAAATTAAGTCAATATTAATACAAATTAGTAAATAAATTGCACGTTATCATTATTTACTATTATTATTATTATTATTTATGTTTTATTTAAGCTGGCAAGCATAGGGCCATGAGGCCCTCTCTTACAACTAACCAGCATTACAATTCACATGAAATATACTATGAACTAATAAATACATTTGTAAACAGATACGGAAATTCACTGTCGGAGATTTTGCTCTAGGAAAGTAACAATTAGGTTTGAATATTCCGCCAAAAATTTGGCAAATATTATTTTCAGGCGGCGCTCCTAAGGGTGTTTAAGTGCGTTAGTCATAATTTTATATTTATATCAAATGCTGTTAGCTTAGTAGGCGATACTTGTGAGTGCAGTTTCCTCTTACGAAACAATTTTAGCTGGCGTAGTTTTCTCATAACGGTGCGTCAAATCGAAAATTTGAATGTTCTACTGCCATGCAAATAGTGAAAATCAATTGACTTACGTACGTGAAATAATTCACAGTGAAATAGCATACTATGGGCCATGTAATAAAACATTTGAAAAATCCAGCGAACTGCTTTTTGAATTTTGAAACATTTTCTGAATTTGCAACTTTTTCCTGTACTTTTGTGATAATTTTTTTTTAAATTCAAAATATCACGTTGTGGGTATTTTAATATTTTATTGCGTAGCTCACGTAATGTAAGATCACAGTGAATTATTTTGATTAAGTAGGTCAGCTGGTTTTCACTATTTGCATGGCAAATTTTGACTTTGACGCCTCGTTATCAGAAAACTATGAGAGCTAAAACTGTTTCGTAAGAGTGAAATGTACTCACAAGTATCGTCTACAAAACTAACAATATTTCATAAAAATATAAAATTATGATTTTATCGCACTTGAACCCCCTTAAGTTGCCGCTTCCGCATTTCAAGGCTTCATACGTGCAAACTACGTATATCCAGACGGCCACTATAAGGAAACGAGGTTTTCCCAGCATTCGCCTGGGGTAGTTTTGGGAAACTGTGGAAAACCGAAATCAAAATGACCGTAACTGGGAATCGAGCTATAAAACTCTCGAATGCGGAGTCAGGCATTCTAACTTCTCACCACCTCGCTCGGTCGATCGATCGATCAGATGAGAGATAGTATAAAGAAGACTTTCAAACTCTGAAATGGTCACCAATTAGGACATTCGACAACTTTTCGCATGTTCCTTTTAACATAGTTTTGGCGAGTAAAAAAAAAAAAACCGATGGCGACGTGGGTATTATTTAGGGTCTTATCAAAATTATCACTGAAATCTTTAAATAAGTTTGAGTGTTTTACGCATGGATAATTTGACCCTAACATAAAATGTATTGATTTTAAAATGAGGTTCGAATCCAAATGAGTAATTAAAAACCAATATACGTAATTATTAAATTTACTGTGCTTCGTTGCAAACTCTATGTGTACTTCATGCCTACCTTTGCATGGTACAGCGAAATAAAATTCAATTACATCCATCTTAAATTTGCGGGTATTAAGAGCGTTTATCAAAAATCTTTATAATAATAAAATAAATAAAAATATGCCAACAGGGCTACATTGATTTGAAAATAATATTTTGAAGTTAAAACATAGCTCGCACAAGCACTGATTATTAGATAATCATTCCACCTGGACAACATAAACAAAATGCATTTAACCGGAAAACATCCTCCTAATTTTGTTGTTTATGTACAACTCATTTATTGCCGTGTATTATTTACCCCGTTGTTGTTTGTAAATAATTTAATATTTTGTCCGATGTCTATCCAAAGACCCCATAGTTTGCCACAGCGGAAATTTGTAGTGGAAAAGAAAACTTTGATTTAACACGAATACTACAAAGTTGCTTGTCACATAGCTAATTTTAGATTACATTATTTAGTAACGGTGACAAAATTGGTTTAACATTTAATAAGATAAGATTTCAGTAAATCTTAATGGTTAACTTAAAATGACAAGCTAATGGACAAAAGAAACATTTTAATTGGTACAAAATAAGTCAATGTGTTGCACAGAAAATTTTAAGGAACATTTTAGCGACGCAAAATAAGTATATGTAGGCCTATTAAAAATTTTTATATAATTTAATAATATAATTATTTAGAAAAGCCTTAAGTCCTCAGAGAATTCTTTATTGGTTGCAAAAAATATATTTTTTCTGAGGAAATAGGCCTACTCTACAAATATAATTTTTTTTAAGTGGCCTTGCATCCTTTGCGAGTGATAAACTCTTGTTCCCTACATGAAGTAGGCGTATCACCGGAATTAGACACACTTGTTGGTTTGTCTCGGTTACTGGCCCATCGATTCGATATGAGGTTCTACTGTCTTAAAACGAACGCCAACACCTATATGTGTAATAACAAACGTGAATCGAAATTATGTGCCAGTTAGTTACATAGGCGCAACTAAGGGGAGGGGTACAAGGACACCCCCCCCCCAAATAAATAACCAACCAAGGTCTTAAAAATTACAATTATTTTAATATTGAATAATCAGTGACACTGTTACCAGTAGAATGTTCCAATATTTAGCCATGAAAACTGCCAAAACAGCACTATTTTGCACCTCGAAATCCGAAATTTTCCCGGGGGAGGACCCCTGGACCCCCCGCTTGAAAACTTGGTTGATGATCCTTTATAATATTCGCAGGATAGCCATCCTTCCCCGTCTGAAATTCATAAATTCTGACTACGTTACTGATTACAGGTGGGGGTTGCTTGAATATAATGGTATTCACAGAATTGTGCCCTCCCCAAATGTCCATTCTAGTTGCGCCTATGGTTAGTTAAGTATATGAAAAGACCTGGCGTCTTGACTTCACTTTTGAAAGTACACTGACTGCAAATATAGAGACAGCAGGCCATAAAACTCATGCTGCTAGAAATACGCCAGTACGGCATATATTTGCAAAAATATGTTTACCATAACAAGAGAAAATGTTTTAATTAATTTCATCAGTATATGAAATCTTAAACTGCCGAGGAAATTTAGGTGTTGACTACTTCACTCAATTAAAATGGCATTACTCACTCATTTGTCGTCAAATATTCCTGAAACCATAAATACAGTACATAGTATGTGAAATAGCAGCGTGTAGTAAGACACTTGGCTAAGTTAATTACATTGACTGTAATATATGGCCGTTTTCAGGGATTGTACTATGAAAAACCGTCATAATTTGTTTACGAACAGTTCGGTAGTTTTTAATAAACCTCAGAATAAAAAAAAGATCATCGTAAAATATAGCGTTAGGTTTTTAATTATCTGTGTGCCAAAGTTTACTTCAATGCTGTTACTTTGATGAATACGGACATCGTCCTGTGTTTAGGTCCAAAACTGAGATTTCACAAATTGCAAACAGAACTCAGAAAATACAGCAACATGGCCATTAGTGTTTGTTTAGTTGAATGGTCACATGACACCGATTTTGAACATATTTACATTCTTACCTCAAAAATATAAAGTAATTAATATATTTCATTAATTTTATTTAGAGTAATACACAAAGTATATGCTCTAGCTTCTGTTTAAAAAGGTTATATTGGCTTCAATATTTTAAGCTTCGTGCGGGGAAATAGGCTACGAAATTTTTTAAAAAAGTTGTATTCCTCTTTTGTCGTCTTAGAGCTGGGATGATCTAGGAGCAATAGTCCAGAACAGTAACTATGTTTCAGGTGCATGTGTGCAACACGCATTTAACCCATGTAAATCAAGACTAATCTTACTATATATATATATATACTATATATATACAGAACGGCCGTAGAAGAACAGGTCTGGACACTCGCCTGGATATTTGACCCCCTTGTTTGGCTGTAGTTCACCAAGTTACCGAGAATATTGTGTTTTATTGGCGCTGATGTTAGGGCGGTCGGACTAAACTCAGTCCGCACTTCCTTTCCGCTAAGATAAACAATTTATCCAAACGTATTTTTTATCAGTTTATGAAATACTTCCTTCGCTCACAAATTTAAGAAAAGGCTTCAGCAATCTTTATTTACTTTATAAATTTAACAGTGGAAAAAAGTGGACTAAGTTTGAGTCCGACCGCCCGGAAAACAGCGCCAAAAAGTACGACATTCTCGGTAACTTGACGAACTACAGTCAAACAACAAGGGGGTCAAGCAAAATAATACATTGGTAGATAGGCGAGTGTCCAGACCGGTTCTTCTACGACCGTGATACACAGCAATAAGAGTATTACACATATCAACAATATCTTCACGTTTTATCAAATGCACAGTCCTTATTTTCGCTGCGTTCGTCGAAGTCAAGTGTAAAGAATGGTTGATAAAAAAATTTTACAAAACTTTTTTTTGTATCACATTGGTAAATTAACCGAATGTTATGCTTGATTATGCCTCGAACGTGCAAAATATAGTCACCCTGGCTGCCGACTTAAACGACGTTAGTTGAAAAATTATCCAAACCAGGGCTAACCGAGTTTACTTTGTAAACGCTTCTGTATTTTACCTCTTATGGTGTGGTAGAGGAGATAAACACCGTCATTGATTAGGTCAGAGACATTGGTTAGCTAGCAGTTGCACATTCCTACTATAATGCGAAAAAAAATTCAAGTAACAATTTTGGGGTTTTTAAACTCAGAATTGTTTCTTTGTATTTTTGGTAGCTAATGACGATTTTATAAAGTACAAGATAATTATTTAGTGCATCCACGGGAGTAACTTAATCTTGGTTGGATTGTGTGCAACAAGACAGCTGTTATATGCTTAGTATATACCTTCCTAGCATACGAACAAGCTGCCATCTTACAAAGTATATATAGGCGATTCGCGATAAAGAAAGCACTTTCTAAGTCCTAGTTACATATTTCCGTCTACTTTCTAATAGAAAAAAGCACCCAAAGCAGGCAGCAATTATAGTGTACGGATTGTACTACACTCAAAAGTTAATATTTAAAACAAAAAAATATTTTTTAAAATCATTATTCTACTGTCGACAAGGTGGTAGTTAAAGAAAAGTGCACGCTTTATTGCGAACATCCTATAGTTAGAGGCACGAGTATTTCGCATATTCATCTGGCAGCAGCATATACTTCTCAGTTCTATACAAACACTAACCAAAGGCGAATAGCCATTGGCTTCTAACAGTACAAACGTGTAGCATGTGATACCCACAGAACTTCTTTTCTTATTGATAACTGGCTTGCAGTCGTCAAATGTGTGTTAAAACCGCTCTCGTCTAATCACAGAAGAGGAAATGAAGTATACGATATTGGCGTTCAACCTGACAAATACGTGAAATAATCGTGCCTCTACATAGACATAGTCGTTAGAAAAGGGCAATTGCAGATTGGAGCCGTGCCTTATGAATCTAGACCGGGTGGTAGAATTTTTCGTGTTTGATCTACGCATCGCCCTTCAAACAGACGAGCGCGCCTCAGCTCCAACCGACACCGAGGCTAACTGTGGACTTTCCCGGCGCGGCAGCCGGGTCCTTTGATGTCCTTGTTCTGCCTGAAACATTTCACAGCAGCCTGACCATGGATGGGTATTTACGACGGCCACGGACAACTGCCAGGGCCTCGCGCTGACAATTATTTACAGGCTTTTGTGAAAACTTTATCAGGGACAATGGCTGGTGCGGAATGTCTCCTCGCTGCCCTGGGCCCGAGGCACAAAAGCCCCCCCTTGGAGGGCACTTCTTGATGGACAGGGGTACGGTTTTACAGCCCCTCATTGTGTGGCGGGGCGAGGGGGTTACTGCTCGACCCCCACCTAGTTTTGGAAACAAGTGCTGTTGCCCCTTTGTGCGCGGGCGTCCCGGGGACAATAAAGACGTGTTGTTGAGGGAAGAGAAAAGGGTGCAACAGTCAACCGCTGGGAGAGGGTTTCCCCCACCCCATTCTCAAGCTTCTCTTGTCTTCTAGCGTGGAAATTCTCAAAGACACCGACACGGCATTGTCCGCCAGGGGGCCTAGCTGTCATACCGCTTATATACGGCTCGAGCGATTGTCCAAGGAGTGGAGAGGAACGCCCTCCCTTGATTCTGGACAGCAAACTTGCCAAAATTAGGAAGTGAAACAGCTCATTTGGTACGTCCCGAAGGGCTTTCGAGTGAAATGTCACGCGCCGATTCGTGAGGCGGAAACTATTTTTTACACTGAAACATGTTAGGGAAGCAAATTCCATGTAATTTCATGTATGTTCGTGTGCGCGTCCCTTCCTCCACCCATATCTCATCTGCTCCTGAACTTTTTCACCTTATGCAATCCTTCTCACTTGTCACTTAATGTGATCATATATTACTATAGGCGGTTCGGCATAAAGTGAGCACTCAAATGCTAAAGTCATATTTTCAGTAAGATAAATTGTGCAGTCAGTATGAATCGATACAGTTCGACTACAAAAGTGTATTGCTTGTTGATTGTCTGTGTTCCAGTGTGGTTGTATTTAAATAGGAAAATACATGAAACAACAATGTATAATTTTGCTGCCAACAATCAGTAAGGCAACTAGATGTAATGCCGATATGCAGTAACGGCTAGTGATATTTTTTAAAGGTTAAATTGTTTGTGCTCACTTTAACCGGACAACCTACAGAGTCGTGAGCTTTTCGCTAAAAGATTTCTGCCCCACTTTGTTTCAATGTCTTGCGTGTACACCTGCATCTCTACTTCATGATTATTTGCAGAGTGCTTTTATGCAGAGTAATTATTATTTTGTTTGTGCCAATCAGTACGTTGATAACTGTGACATAACACGTCTGTGATGTGTGGGTTTAACCTCCAGACGTAGGCTATATTAAGAGCGCGGTTCACCTGTTTTAAACGTATTTTGTTATATTTGTACCAGATATTTATTTTCTATTCTATACATAAATTGTGATTAAATCTTCCTCTTAGGAAATTTTTGTATCTCTCATAGTTTTTGTGTAATGAGTCGTAAACATCCAAATTCGGACTTAACGGTTTTAAGTACGCCACTAAAACCAACTGACATACCAAACTGAAAAAAAATCACACTATGTAACAATGATGTAGGATATTATTTGACATATATAAAAACAAATATTTTTTGTATTTCTATTTTCATTTAAAAATTCTGCATTTTTTATTAAACTCAAAAGTATTACATTTTTTTTGTTTTTATATATGTAAAATCATAGCCTACAACATTTTTATACACTGTGAATTTTGTTGGTTTGGTATGTCAGTTGGTTTTAGTGGCGTATTTAAAACCGTCAAGTGCAAATTTTGACGTTTACGACTCATTACGCAAAAACTATGAGAGATACAAAAGTTTTCTAAGAGGAAGATTTAATCACAATATATGTCTAAAATAAGAAAAAAATATCTGAAACAAAGTCGTGCAAATATCTTTTCGCGAAAACAACCGGGACCTAGTTTATCACCTACACTATCTCAGACATACTGTATGTAGAGGCAACTTGTGTTGTATTGTCCTCATTAGTTTTAAGCGTATGTACATTTTATTATTTTTTTATGTATGGCAATGTTTAAAAAAAATAAAAAGAGGCAACGGGTCCAGTGGAAGACACTGCAAATATAATTGCGTCTCAAAACCGCAGATCAAATAAATAAAATAAGTAAAAAACTCTTGTAAAGTGTAATGGTAATCCCTGCGACATGTAAGCGTGTAAACCGAGTCAGGTGACGCAATGGTAATACGTTGGATCCACATTCCAGAGGATTCGGATTATAGATTCCCGACTCCAGGCTTCCTGATTTCGTGTTTCCGTGGCTTCTTGAAATTGCTTCAGGTGAATGTTGAGATGCTTTCTTAAGAGGGTCGCCTACCTCACGCTTCAAATGCGTTGCAGTGTGTTCGCAAACAGGTTTTTTCTACGAAACTATTCCACATTTTCCCATTGTGCTAACGTACGAAAAGAAAATGCACTTCAGACAAGGTCGAAACCTCATTTGTACGACATGCTCATTAAGGCTTCGCTCCTTAGTTTGGCAGTGGTTTCGAAAAAATTTTATTTTAACGCAAATTAATACATATATCAAAAATTCAGTTCTTACGGTTTTAACACTTACATATAATCATTTGTATCAGAATATTCCTGTTGCAATACACCAAACGAATTTTTAGATTTTTGCCCCTGAAATGTCACATACTTAATGGTCAAAATAAGCCAAAATAAAGCAAAATTGTGTTTTGCTAGCAAACGGTACATTATTTTAAAAAACGCTCTGGCAACATTATGTGTCGAATGACTGTAAACAGTTTCAAATTTTTTCAAAGCAATTGGTTGAAAAATATTCGAGTTATTTGCAATTGTTTGAAATAATGTTCAACATGGCTGAAAACGGCATTTTCAAACTGCCGTACTTCAAAATGTGCCAATCACATGCAAGTGAAACTCAGATTGCGATGTGCACTGAACTTTCCTAAAGACTTTACACCAATAAAATTATATGGTCACCGCTTAGTGTCCCATAGTACACATGGTTCGGCGGGAACCTTTCACACTAGTTAACCCCTGTGCTAGTTGTGGCGATGTGGCATTTGATGCACGGTTTAAGGTCGCCCTTATGTCTTCGTCATTTCTGAACCTTTAACGCGCAGGTAGGCGGCGCTCTTAAGGGCCTGGGCTCGAGTTTCTTCATGTTTAACGATAATTATTTTTTAATACATAAATGGGTGTCGATATTGTAAAATCGCTCAGTAACTATGCTGTGAATGATTTAAATTACATACTCTGATTTTGTCGAGACAGAAGACAGCGCGATGGCAGTTTATTACTTAAATAACGAAATGTTATTTTAATTGGTAAATTAACTGAAATTTGTATACTGTCTGTCTCTAAAGATTACATTACATAGTGAAACCAATTTGCAACAAAGTCACAAAGCAATTTTACGATACCAGCTCTCGCATGGGTTTTCAAAAAACAGGTCTCTCGAATGAGAGATTTTGGTCAGCGCTTAACATCGAGGTCTTCAGCGCTGGTGGGGGTGACACGAAGTGAGTATGGAGCAGCACCGTAATGAAAAGGGGGGAGGAAACGGGAGATCCCCGAGAAAACCCGCCGACCAACGGCATCGTCCGGCACGATTCCCACGTGCGAAAATCCGGGGTCCGACCCCGCTGGGAATCGAACCCGGATTGCCTTGGTGGGAGGCGAATGGTCTGACCATTCTGCCACCGAATAAGTCTCTCGGAAGTCAAGAAACTCGGGCTGACATTCATCTCATTGTGTCAAGTTTCGTGTCGCCGTCTGTAATAACCTCGATGTCGACAAACAGCAAAGCCAATTTACCTCAAGTGGAAGGGAAAAATACCTAATAAAGGTGGCCGTCTGCCTAGGCCGCAGAGCCGTGTGTAGAACTTCGGCCGTAAGAAGATTATTCGAAAAATGCTCATCGCTGGAGGTCGGAAAAATTTGCGGATTCCCTTACCGGTAGGCTAGTCTCCAAGAATATTAGTGAAATAGTGCAGACAACAGATGTTTATTAGCTGCTCGCTGACACAGTTAAATGGGTCTGTATTCAGCTACAGTTTTAATATTGGCTCAGTTACTTCCAGGAAGTGTCGAGTAAGTCAACGGCCAATTGTGAACGTGCCGCAGACCTATAGTTGCTGGAACTCTAGCTTGCTCCTGAAATAAATTTTCAGGCGTCTACTCTTCGCTAGAGACATGCAAAATTTGCGTTATTTTCTGACAGCTGACTAGACTTTAAGTGACTGTAGGCTCGTTCGACGTCTCCCGCTGGCCGATATTGTCGTGACTTGCCGCGGAGAATGCTTACACGGTAGAGAGGCCAATCTCTGTAAAGACGTAACACATGAAAATGACAATGCGTAAAAGTTCGTGGCCAATTGAATACCAGGTTATCCTCTGTTATGCATAGGAAAGTGAAGTTTAGTCTTCTAGCAAATGATAACGTGAATTTTGCACGTCTCTACTCATCGCGCATGAGTGACGTTTGCTTTGGAATATCATTAAAAAAAAATACACGTGTGTGTATCTATATCTAGGGGCTGGAAAATTTCGCGAATTCAATAACCTGCAGGCTAGAATCCATTGTAGTATGTAAACTCAAGCACCGACTATTTGCCCACCTGCTGCTACTCAGTTGAACAGCAGGCAATGAACGAATAGACGATGCTTGAGTACGCATAGTACAATGGATTCTAGTCTACAGGTTACTGAATTCGCGAAATTTTCCAGCCCCTACCCATATCAAGTCCAGTAAAACTCATTACAGCATATTTTATGGCTGGCGAAATTGGGAGTTTTGCTGTCTTTTCAAGCTGTGAAAATCTTGACGAGGAATCGCTTAAAAGTTACGGGCGTGTAGAATAGACATTTATATTTAATATTACGTCATGAAATGATAACGTCACCACTGAAGGCCTCATAGAGGTTTGTTGTCGGCGAGAAGATTGCACGATAGCTCATAGACTTGCTCCTAGAGGCCAGGGAGAGTAGGAATGCGTGTGCTGTGTCGTCTTTAGCACTTCCGCACTTCTAAGTCTCGAACGCGCGAAACAAATCCACCCAGACGACCACCTTAAGCAATATAAAAAGCAAGAACGATAAATTCTCGGAACCACGATATTTATATCAGTAAGAGCTCTGCTATTCCGAGTACCATCTGCGCAATAAGAGACGAATGTAAAAACGTCGTTCATCGTGGGCTTGGCGGAGAAACTCACTAAGTCAATTTTTGAATTTTCTGAAGTTATTATTTTAACGTTTAACGACAAGGTGAGTGTACAATTAATATAAGATGAACTGGTTAAATCAAATCTATTTGAATAGAGACCAGTTGAAGTTGTTAATTATTAGCACCAAGAAAATCGAAAATAAATAATAATTTTCCCAAAGCAGGCTAAATTTGACTTTGAGAGTTTCTTCACCAAGCCCACTATATATTTTAATGATATTTACAGTGTTATCACAATCGATTAAGTCACTTGGAGTTTATTACGTAAAATTTCACATTTAAGCTATGCTAGAAATATGTACAAGCCCCTTAACGTTGACAACTTTGAATAAAACGTGCGCTAATATGAATTTTTTTCATCGTTGGCGATCTTCGTCAAATGTAATCGTAAACTGTAAT
>PNEQ01022837.1:75734-99017 GCA_003012365.1 Medauroidea extradentata
ATACACAACTTTGCCAGAGCGTTTTTTTTTTTTTTTTTTTTTTTTTAAATGATACACCGCTTGCTAGCAAAAACATTATATTGCCTCATTTTGGCTTATTTTGACCACAAAATATATATTTCAGTAGCAAATGTCTAAAAATGCGTTTGGTGTATTTCAACAGCAAAATTCAGATAAAAACGACGGTATTTGAGTTTTAAAACTGTACGGATGAATTTTTATGTATGCATTGATTTGCGTTAAAAAAATTTCTAAACCACTGCAAAACTAAAGAGCGAGGTCTTAAAGCGTTGTCGGTTTTCTCCCGCTGTACGAAATTTAAATCTACACTTTACAATAATTAAGCTACGTTATGGGGCTTCAATACAGTGATTATCTAGTTAAGTCGTAGGCCTAAGATACAGTGATTTTAATGAGCATGGTGTCATAACAATGGTATTTGGGCAAACCATTTCCTTCTCGTACATTGATTGGTATAATGAGAACATTATGAATAGTTTCGTTGAAAAACTGTATTTACGAACACACTGCACGTACATTTAATTTATTAACACTTTTAAAGTCACATGATGTGTATTTCAAATTTTTAGAAATAAATTCTTATTATAATATACGCCTTATAACATAACATTTATCAGTAACTACTAGAGACCGGAAAAATTCGCGGGTCCACTGACCTCTAGACTAGCCTCCAAGAATATTCGTGAAATCGTGCAGACAACAGTTGTTTATTAGCTACTCGCTGACACTGTGATACAGGCCTGTACTCAGCTACAGTTTTATTACTGGCTCAGCTACTTCCAGGAAGTGTCGAGTAATTCAACGGCCAATTGTGAACGTGATACAGACCTATAGTTGCTGTAATTGCAGCTTGCGCCTAAAAGAAAACGCGAATTTTTCAGGTCTCTAGTAACTACTAAGCGGATAGAATTTACATAATTGATTTATTTAGCCTACGTCTTTTAGAATGGCAAAGCTCAGTTACCTTGCCTTCTCTTACACTTAACCATATACACGGTAACTGATATTACATTTATTAATTATCTAATTATGTCTTTTAGAATGGCGAAGTTAAGGCATTTTGCCTTCTCCTACACTTAATCCTCTACAAACCACCTCATATTTTCACTTGAACAGTTACAAACACAAAAATAAAACACGTTTCAACACTAAACTATTACTAACCGTACAGAAAAACATGAAACAATACATGGCTCTAAAAATTATAATAGAGTTCAAAGTTCAAAATACTCACCATGTAACGTGCAGTTTTAGGGATTTATATAAAATATGTAATTGTAGATTAAAAATTCAGTTTGAAAAGCTGAATAGTGAAACTGAAAACAAAGACGGGCGGCAGTAGGCACCCAGAGTATGTGACGTTCGTTTTCTTGAAATAATAAAAATCAGTATTTTATTGCACGCCCTACGAGAGCAGTTCACGATAAACTCACTGAGCCAGGAAACAAACATTCAGTTTTTTTTATTGCCTAGACAGATAAACCCCGTGATACCTGTGTGGTATTTACGAGGAACGTCATAACCAAAACAAAAACTACCTCTGACAATTTAGGTTACTAGAAATACAGTTACTACTTAAGCTAGCATATAATATTCACATGAGTTTAGATTTCCACGTGAATAATTACACACACAAAAATAAAAATACGTACAAAAGATAGAACACTAAATCTTCCAACGTTACATCAAGTCTACCACTACAAACAACACAGAAGAACACTAGACTGAAACAATACAGAAGAACACTGAAGGTTAAATTTAACAAAAACTACCTCCAGCAATATGAGTTAATAATAACACAGTAATTACTAAAAATTAGTCTATAATATTCGCATGAGTTTAAATATCCATACATACACTACTAATGCTAACCATACGACCTAATATTCAAAACTGCTCCCGGACACATCTTGACAGCCACGTTTAAGCGCGTTAAAGTGCGTTTTATAGCAAAATTTTATGTTTAACTAAGTAATATTAGTTTGGTAAGCGGTGCTTGTGAGTAGTTTCCTCTTACAAAACAATTTTGGCTCGCATAGTTTTCTCATAATGGTGCGTCATAGTTAAAATTTTCGTGTTACGCTGCCATGCAGATAGTGAAAACAGATTAACTTAATAGGAAACCTCACAGCATATAAGTTTTGTATTTAAAATAACTGCTCGATTGCAATTTTTCCCTACATATTTTCACGATTAAAAAAAAAAAAAAACAATCATACTACTATTTTGTGGGTTTATAAATGTTAGGTTGCGTAGCCAGTGGCATATTATTTCGCTGTAAATAATTTCATTTGGAAAGGCAATTGGTTTTCACTATTTGCATGACAGCGTAAGATGAAAATTTTAACTTTGACACGCCATCATGAGTAAACTATGTCAGCTAAAATTGTTTCGTAAGAAGAAACCGCACTCACAGGTATCGTATGCAAGACTAACACTATTTCAAGAAAACATATAATTATAATTGTATACGACTCGAACATCCTTAAATGACGGGTTCCGCAAGTTAGTTGATAAACTGTTCCAAGGTCTAGCAACAGAAACTGTAAATTACCATTAGAATGAATTTAGCAATGTGGGTAGGTACGTGTTTCTTTCTTATGGCAATTAAGGAGCTGGATTCTACTACGTCTTAAGGTAGACTTACGTGAAATCTAATTTAAAATACATTTTCCTGTGTGAGAATGCTACAGATGTAAATATTGATATTTATTGTTTACTTTTATTCCTATGCTTAAAATTATTAATTTAACTGTCATAAATGTTAAATGTTTTCTGTGGTTTTTTTTCGACTACATTTAGTGTTATTTATGAATGAGAAGACAAATAGGGAAAAATTACATTTACGGTATTATTTTTAATTTTATATTGATAAGATCACAGGCATGAACTTTGAGAGACAATACTTCCTCTATGAACATTACTTACCTTTTTTGAAGAAAAACAAAAGTTATATATATATTTTAATTGTGGCTGATTATGGAGGAAAACGTTCATTGTCCATGATAAAGATAAAATTATTGAATTTGTCTGTCAGAAAGTATTAGGTAGTGTGTTTTTGTAAGTAGTGCATTTATCAAGTTTGTGTGTACAGTTACAAGAAAATTAATTAAACTGACTGGCTAAGGTAATTGTTAATTGCGTGAACATTCTTTCTTTACCAATTGGAAACTGCAATTTAAATCTTTAAAGTTTGCCAAATTTTATTTTAAACAAATGCTTCAATTTTACAGTATTGCAGAACAGTTAATATTTTATTTGTGGTATTTTGTTTCAACAATTATTTTATCATATCTTATTTAAGATCAATCGTCTCCGTATATAGCCTACACAAGTTCATTCACATAAAACACGTCACATATTTGTTACTTAAAACTATCCTCTACATTTTTTCCTTTACCTAACATGGTAGAACAACACCTGCGGAAATTGTACAACAACTACAAAATAACAGTAACAAAAAACAACAAATTCCGTAACTGAATAACGTTTCACTCTAGGCATCTAGTGATACGTAAAATCAGTAATACTAAATGAAGCTCATATTTTCGTTATATCATTCACTGATTATGTCATGACATAAAACACGTGTTCATTAGCGGGTGTTCTGGAAGTGTGTATAAACATCTAAAAACCACACAAATGTCTTATGAATGCAGTTATAGACGGTTCAGGATAAAGTGATCACTTTTGAAGCCCTAGTTACACATTTACTTTCAGATAGTTTATACATTCCTGCCAGTTTTAAATATAAACAAAGCAACTACGTAATTATCAGAGCATATAGATTATACCGTTCACAAAAGTTAACAACTCAGCTCACAATATGTAGCCTAATATTTTAAGTTATGTTTCTAGATAAGATGTTCTTCATGAGTGCTCACTTAACCGTGAATCACCTACATAACTACCAGTTTTGTTGTCAGGACACGTAACTTCAAGTAAGTAGCCACAATGGCCGTTCTACCAGGCACATTTTAAAGTCCAACACTTTTTAGAGTATTAAATAAAGGCTCTAGTAGATTCTTTCTAAATCTATTTTCCTATCACAAGTATTTCTCTAGTCTGGCTTTGTTCTGTTTGGTGGTACAAAGTTATTTAATGAATATAAAAGAACTGTTTACTTCTCGTGTCTTAATTCCAGTCTATGAAACACAAATTGTATTAAGTAACTCGTAAAAATATGATTTAATATTCTGAATATCCTTTCAAAAACCAAATTTAAAAATTATATAGAAATTTAAAAGATTATGATTAAAACTTGCCGACTCTTCGTATTTCATATAAGTAACAATATTATTACTGGTAATAATGTCTGTTGAAAATATTAAAATACAGTAAATAATTTCTAAATTTGAATGTTATATGAACGAATACGTTACAAACAGAACAGGCAGATTATAGGCCTATATACAGTAATGCTGGCAAGTCTGAATAATTACTACACGACAAACTTATCGACAGATTCGCTACTGTAAAGTGGTTGAATGCCGGATATGACGTGGGTATGAGTAATTTTATTGATGCATTATTTTCGTTTGGAAAACTATGTGGAGGAAAAATTATTTTCCAACAAAAAAATTGTTGTGCAGATTAACAGTCAATAAATAAATTGAACCAACCCTTTAAATTCTGGCAAAACCTGTCGTAATCAGGGTACATGTCAATCGCTCCACTTGTGGAACGAGCTTAGC
Organism: Medauroidea extradentata; assembly: GCA_003012365.1. Taxonomy (NCBI): domain Eukaryota; kingdom Metazoa; phylum Arthropoda; class Insecta; order Phasmatodea; family Phasmatidae; genus Medauroidea; species Medauroidea extradentata. The sequence continues at coordinate 80,450 of PNEQ01022837.1, forward strand.
GTGGACGGGTGCAATAACAAGCTAAACTGCGGCGAGGGTGTGTTAATATTAAACGTAACTGATTACTGCGCGGGCTTTGTCAGGGGTTTGCCTCGCCGCTTTTCCGGCGGTCCATTGTGATGCTGCACGTTTCCCCTCCTCCCCCACCGGAGACTCACCCCAGTCATCTCGGGACATCTGTGTCCGAACCCGGACAATGGAGGGTGAGATAACAGCGGGCGACACTCTCCGACCACAGCGCTCCAATCAACGGGTCGCGCGTCTCGCCCCTACAATGCGCCAATCAGCGTGCCCCGCGCTCGGCAATCAAACTAACCGACGCGCGCAGAAAACATTTCCACCCTCCCATCTCCCTTCCACCCGGTAAGTATAGGATGATCGATGTAAAGTAAGAACTTTTTACTCTGGCATCAGACATTAAGGAGCCGGCCTAGATAGGCTGCACTTGTGTGTGCGTGTGTGTTGTGAGGCAGGAGCGGTAAGGTCAACGTTGACCGACGCATGTAATATGTTATCGCCTCTCCGTGCAAGTCACTCGGTTGGCGTGCAGTGCTTTATTTATTTATTTATTTATTTTATTTATTGTCTTATTTTTAAATGGCGAAGTTAAGGCATGAAGCCTTCTCTTACACTTAACCAAGATTTTACAGATGCACAAAATAAAATTACATCCTACATAGAACTGCCAAAAACTAAGAAAAAATAATTAAAAACTAATTATGACTATTGTCCTTTTTCTTATTGGAACTTAAAGCGGTGACATCATTATTTTATTTGTGGCCAGCATAGGTTAAAGTTTAACTTTGTTTCTGTTGTTGTGTTTTTCGAATCGGGCTGTTATTTCACCAGTTAAGGCTGTGTGGAAAACCCATTTTTCGCCACTTTGAGGGGCCTGAAAATGATGATTCCAGTAAACGTACGGAATTTTTATAACTATAGCGACATAGTTTGAAGTGTGTGTTTTTTCGTAGACATACAAATATAATGCGCGTTAAATAGTTTCGTCGAAAAAAGAATTGGCGTAACTCGCTGCAACGCATTTGAAGAGTTGGTAGAGGACACCTTAAGAAGTGTTAAAACTAACACTGAAAATGTTTCCTTAAATTTTGCAAGAATTTGAAAGTCAACACGGATACCGCAAAAGAGCTTTCTTAGACAGCGGAAGTTTTGCCAAAAATTTGAGGGACTTTCCCAAAGAGATTATTTTACGGGAAACAATATATACTAGCAACATTTTAGTTAACAAAGTTGTTTTCTGCGTATATTCCTTTAAATTCTTTAGAGTTCAATAAACGTGTTAAGCATTGTCACATATAACACATGTCTACTCTTAACTTTGAGTACGGAGAAGTCTACACATTATGTACGCAATTTATTCTAATATGTTTAATTAGCTATTGGTGTAAGTTTCGCTGTATGTAAAAATAAACAGCAGTTAAATTTTTTTTTTACTTAGCACGTCTTGTAAGAAGATTTGTAGTTTATAGAAGCCAACATTAGCGTCCTTTTTTTTCGACTTTACGGTATTTTGCTTAGCATCGAGATAGTCGTGTGCTATAAGTTTGTCAGATTCTGACATTTACTTTTCGAGAATGATGCCTAGCAGCTCCATTTTGATTACCTTTAAACCATCCTGACTTAAGAGCGAGCGTCGCATACAATGCGCTTCAAGTGTATTGCATTGTGTTCGTAAATACTATTCTTAAGGCGCTATTTCACATGTGTTCATTGTGCCAACGTAAGAAAAGAAAACATACTTCGGGACGAAATGTCATTGTTAAGACACCATAACCATTGAAAGCACTGTTTCTAAGCCTTCGGCCATAGCTAAAAACCGGGGTTTTCAGACTGCCATCATTTAAAATGTACCAACCAGATGAAAATGAAACTCAGATCGCGACGTGCACCGAATTTTGGTACAGACTTTTCCGCAATGAAACTGTATGGTCACCACTTAACGTCCCGTAGTAAAATTGGATCGGATGGGATCTTGCCCACTGGCTCATCTCTTGGCACGTTGTGGCTATGCGGTATTTGATGCGCCCTTCAACATCATCCATATAGCACCGTCTCTTTTGAACCTGTAACGCGCAGGTAGGTGGTGCCCTTAATGGGAAAATACGCTCTCTCTAATTATATTTTATAGTCAGTATTCTCAGAAAAGAAAGGTCAAAATCAGGCGTAGGTTACTTAAACTGACGCTGCGGTGGTCGACGGTCATGTGTTTACAATCTGTTTGTTGACGTGAAATTGCAAACTAATCGTATCCGAGGTACGTAAACACAGTTGTGTAACAATATTGTCGGAGATCCGGAAATTTCACGTGTCCAGTGACATGCCGGTTGGATTCAACAGAAAACGCTGTAGTTAATTGCAACACATATAATTTGATGATTTACGTCCTTCATAACGCAGGTGTTCGCAGACCAATAACATGCGTCAAACACTACAGTAGCGGGAACTAGTTTAGCTCGCAGTCTCTTCCCGTTCAAAGTGAACTACTTTCATATGTAGTTTCGAACGACATATCTTCTATGCTTCTCTCCTATTGGCTGTTTCTGTCTAACAAATATGGCTGCCTTTTGGTTCGACATTTTGCACTCGTTAAACTGTATTAACTTTCCGGTGTTAAATAATTATGTCCACTTTACACACCCAGCAGAATTCCAGTTAGATGCAATATGATAGTTAAAAAGTCACGAATGTTGAGAGTACATGTGATAATAATTAAACATGGTTGGCTACATTTCTGGTTTCAAGTTTATTGAGGTTAAAAAGAAAGTTCATTGTGTTCATTCTGTTTAGGCGTGTAATCTCGCAAACATGTCCAGCTTTAAACACAATCAAACATGGCTGCCGAATGTATTTAAACGAACAGTGTTTTCATGCCAGTTGCTGTTGGTTCTTAGTTCTCAAGGGCGAGGTCAATAAACAGAGATCAGATCGCAGAAGGTGACAGTTACGGGCAAAAGTTAAAAATCTGTACAGGATGTTCACAAAAAAAAAAAAAACACCGACAAACTCCGGCAGGTGATTCGCTGTGAAAAATATAGCAGAACATATGCGAGACACTTTGTACGTTATCGTGATATTAAAGGAGTAATTTGCCTTTGGAATTAAGTTGCTCAACAAAGCTCCTACGTTACACAAAGCAATTGCATGTTCGGGTCAGCACAGATGGTAGTCTACAATAATGGAGATGAGTGGGGCAGTCTATTCCTGAATCTGTATTACGATTTACGTTAAAATGTGTTGTTCGTTAACATGTGCCGTTAATTCTTCCAGTATCAAACACACACAACATTAAAATAAATTGGATCAATGTAGAGTTTTATCATTAAATGTGTTCATATTAGATAACAAAGTGTTTACTACAATAAATCGATACGGCGTGTATAATAACACAGTGCTGCATTGCTTGTGTAACACTGATGTGGCACTTGTTTTCACATGCTTGAGTGGTAACTGACATTTAGGAAATCTACACTAAATACCAGACAGATACAACTCGAAGGTCTGAGGATACGGATGGTAAGGAAAAGGTGTTCGACGTATCGCTACTAACATGAAATCACGTAAATGAGATGCGATTGTAACATAGGAGTGTTTTGGAACCTAACATTTGACTACAAGTTTACAGCAGGGCTGTTTAGGTACTGATTAATCCAAACCGTCCACTCCTTTTGAAGTGGAAGAGCTTAAAATCCCAAATTTTTACTTCTCTCTTTGCACGTTGCACAATTTTCAACACAACTTTCTGGTAGAGAAAAACGCGCCTAGGAATGTCACTGTCACAAGTACTTTACAAATTTAAATGACTTAGTGGCTGTTGGTTCATCTATTCCTAACGTCAATTTTAAACCAAAATTACACGACGTAATGCACAATACTAAAATGTAAACCATATCCTTCATCACACGCCCGCATGTGTTTGAGTCACTGACTAATTTGTGGTTCGTAGAATTTTATTCATTTAAAAAGTAAGTAAGTCTAAGACAATAAAAATTAAGACAGTTAGAATTTTCTTTGACGAAATGTTTTGAAAATTAAATCTTTAAACCTGCAACAATATTATTTTTCCTTCTCAGTGTAGTATCAGCATTGGTAACGGAAATATCTGTCAGTGCCTGAAAACAATACCAGCTCCCTTACACTTTACAGTAGTGCCAGAATTGCACAAACTGTTCAAATGTCTAACTTAGTGCATTGTACTCAAGATATATTATTTTCACTTGCACATTCATCTTTTTTTTAACACACATACACAAATTAAGCTAGGAACAAAGTGTTGCTTACGGATACGTGAGCTATTTAAGCTATGGTACGTGATATTTACAGCGAATGTCCACCATTGTCTGTGCGGGGCTGCGGAATAAACCAGACACTCATGTACGCAGTGTTGCCTACACACTAAGCTCTGTTTCACCACGCCAAAACTTGACGTGCGTTTTGCACGAAAACTTCGCGTCCTAGACAGTCGCTACAAGAGGACCATTTTTATTACTAAGGTCACATTTACCTATAATTCACACTTAAATGTTGGATTATCCTGACTCTATAAATAGGTGTAAGTAATTTAAGGGAGGCCACCCCTTTTATTTCCGTAAGGATAGAAGGTATCAACTGGCGTTTACCGTTGTTTTGTCGGCCTTTTTGTCTTGAAGTTATGTCCTGAGTTTTGTCAGTTAACGTCGATCACAGTTCGGTTTGTGGATAAATTAAAGTTTTAAAATTTGATTTTCCATGGCGAATTACTCGTTTTTTTATATCACGATTACGTATAAAGTGATTTACATATTTCCTGCTTTATTTTTCACGACGAATCACCTGCCGAAGTTTGTCGGTGTTTTTTGTGAACCTCCTATATATTCTTCAGATGAATTCCTGGAATTTTCGGGTTAATATGAAACTACTTTTTCGGGTGTTGAAATACGAGATGCATTATTCTTCCTATCCATTTGACAGCAATCTTACAAAATATTTCCATGAGAGTAATTTTTTTTTGTGAAGAAATTTTAAAATGTAAGTGTATGGATAAAATGTATTATTTTATATTGACACTCGGCCTCACTTATAAATTTCTTCAACAAGCGACACACCCCATATATATATATATATATATATATATATATATATATATATATATATATATATATACATACATACATACATACATACATACATACATACTGTGATAGACAAAATTACCCTTGGCCACATAGGAGTTGTGGTACATTGCGATATTATCAGCAGATTAATGTCGAGTGTAGTACAAAGGTAATTGCGGTACGGTTGGCAACACTGTTGAATGTATGCGCGATGTTTGGGAGGGGGCTGACTAGTCTGGCGAAAGGGATGGTGGTGGGTTTTACACATGGAAAAAAGAAGATATGTGACATTCAGCATCCCGCTTCTTTGTCCGCGATATTGTTCCGAACAATTGAGAAGAGCAAAGCTGATAGTTTAGCGAATGGTGGAAGGGGAGGCAACCTTTTGTGAAGAGGAGGGCCTGTCGCTTTATGAGGTGATGCGGCGATTTAGGTCCTGGGGTCTGAGGGGCGGCCAGCAGGAGAGAGATACGGCGTGCTACAAGGATATATCACTCCTGGCACAGCTGCTGAAGATGTAGGATTATCGTGGCGATCTACAGAACAGGCACTTTCTAAACTGTGCTCCATTCTTCCCACGGGAAACGTCCAAGTGGAACTGACGCGCAGACCAGCCGCTTGTTGTGCGACACGAAAACCTTGTCAACAAGATGAGATATTTTCGCCACTCAAATCACATATGAATAATAATAACAATAAAACGTCTTTATTTGGCGCAGTTAAGGTAATTTTTCCTTCTCTTACACTGAACCTTATATATAACACACATTCTTCAATTGAGACTGTTAAAAAAACAATGAAAATAATAACTGGATTGTTGTACCTATTTATTATATTTTCACATGACGGAGCTAAATCATGATGCATTCTACTGCACTTAACAACTTTTATTTGAAGTGCGTAAAATCACATACTAATGTTGAACCGACAAAAAATAAATCATAACGATAATTGCGGCAAAGAAAAACTGTAAAATGCTCAGGGCAATTAGTGAAAATAATGGCGTAACAAATGCATGCATAACAAATAAGGTGGTTTTACAATGCTCCGACGAGCCTGACGCAACAGCCCCGACACAGCAAAGTATGAGCAACAACCAATAAAAAGCAAGCGTTAGTCTGACCAAATTACTGCCCTGATAGCCCGAAGAAAGTAGATTCTATTTACTCATTTTCGCCGTGTCTGGTCTTGCCGGGAAAGGAAATGCATCATTACAAAACTAAATTTACTTGCAACTGAAAATACTTGGTATAATTCACATGCATAAAAAGATTTTGTTTACAATACATTTCGAAAACAGATAAACTTCACCGAATGTACGTACATTGGCATCAGTTAATTTTCGGGCCAGATACTCATTGCTTGCTTATAAACAAAGCAACTGTGTTTTTTTTTTGCGAATAGGTAATAAATAAGCGTTTTTTTTTTACTTATTAAAAATTTCAGTGAAGAACATGTATGTGCTCCTTTTATATCGCGACAGTACTTTTACAATTTCATTCGGGCTTTTATGAAACAGCTGATTGAAATAATACATTCAATAAAATATGGTGGCTTTTACTTTTTGGTACTGCCGACGGCCACATCACGACGAGCTACATGTCGGCATGTAGGAGCATTGTGAACACTACCAAAATCGTCGTGGCATGCTTGAACAGTTGTGTCGGAGCTGCTGTGTCGACCTCGTCGGGGCATTGTGAATCCACCTTTGCTGAAAAAGTTATAAAACGTTATGGTAACTTACTCAATGTTGCAAAAACCTCAGTTGTCCTCTTTTACAGTTCATTCAAAATAGTTAGCACAGGTGGTCACAACTTTATGAAGTATTAACTAAATGCACAAAGTAAATAATTCTTGCGGGAAGTTACAAACTGGCCGTAATTTGAATTTAACCTGGATTTTAAAATTGCAAACCATCAATAAAATCACTTCGGATTGAAACAACACGTATTAGTCAGTCAATCGGATATGTTTGGTTCGTGATAAAACAAGCACTTTTGAAACCTTAACTTACTTTTTTTTCTTACATAATTTTTAGTTTCAAGGCACTTTTAAATGTAAACCAAGAAACCAAAGTAACAATCAAAGTGTATAGAAAGTGTCGTACTCAACAGTTTATGTATGAAATAAAATATATAATATTTTGTAATTATTACTCTACACAAGATGGTTTTTGAAACTGCTTCCTATACCGCGAACCACCAAGGTTCGTGTATGAAAAATCATTTATTTATTTGTTTATCTACAAAGTGTTCGGTCATTGGCCGGTTTACAACAGATCGTGTTCAAACAGATCTACAAAAATTACATAATTACAGTTGATGTTATAATATTAAACTTAAACCTAATGACTTGCTGAGTACGATTACATCAAAGGCATCGCCAATACATACAGCACGTTACAAAAAGGTATGGCCAAACTTTCAGGAAACATTCCACACACACACACACACACAAAGAAAGAAAATATGTCATATGGACATGTGTCTGGAAACGCTTAATTACCATGGTAGAGCCCAATTCCTTCTCGTTAAATGTCATCGTAAAAAACATATCGTACAGACACTGTTCTAATTACCCAATGGAAGGTTTCATTAGAATGTACGTTACTTCCTAGGATCACCGACAGGTGGGTGAAGTGACGGAAGGTAATCGTGACTGCATTGCGTATCTTCAGCTCACATGAAATGATGGACTGGGAGCACACAGAAACAGACAGTACCAGCATTATGAAACAAACGTTCTTAAATGAAATGTTCAAAATGACATCTGTGAGCGAGGATACATGCATCTACCCTCCGCCGCATGAAATCTCTGATGCGCTGATGTATCCCTGGAGTATGGCGTATTGTATCAAGTGGCCCACCTGACGGTGAACCTGGGAAGTTAAGTACATTGTAAAGAACCAAATCCATTGGGTAGTTGGGACATTTTCTGTACGAAGTGTCATTTACGTTGACATTTAACGAGATGTAAGGAATTGAGCTCTACCATGGTAACTAAGCGTTTCCTGACATATGTCCATATCACATATTTTCTTTCTTTGTGTGTGTGTGGAATGATTCCTGAAAGTTTTGCCGTAAATTTTTGTAACACTCTGTATAAAGGGATTATGTAGGCATGTACGAAAGAACACAGAGAGAAACTTGGCCTAAGAATAACTATGACGTTTTACATAGTACTAGCAATGCGCACGCGGCTTTGCTCGCGTGTGTTACTCATAGCAGATAATATTTGCTTTAACTGAAAAACCTCTTTGTACGCCAGAAAGGTTGTTCAATCATCAAGTGTTATAATGACAAAGCTGCTAGTTGATCTAACTCTGCAGCAACTGTCCACACGAAAAGCAGTCTTAAGTTTGTCCCTGCCACTTGCAGTGACTACGCCTGGGCCTCGTTTATAGTCACAGCAATGTTGACATAGGGTAATTACAGATTTTTAAATATATGAGGGTAAACGAATGAAATAAATTGTTTACGTGATGTGAAGACTTATTTACCTCGAGCACTAACATTGGTGATGGTGCCCTCAATAACATATTTGTTTTCAAATCCTTAACTTGAAGTTAAGTGACATTAGAGGGTTTTGGCGGAATGATGTTTCGCAGAAATATAAACGCATTTGATGTCTCAACATTGAGATGCGATGGTATATGTGTGTTGGTGTTGTCGAGGAACTTCAGTCGATAATGAAGTAGATAATCTAGTCTATTTATACCACTTTTGAACGACTTCATACAAATTGCATTAATTTAATCTGCCTTGCAGTTCTTGTGTCAGAATAACACGTTTGCACTTCCTTTAAAGGAATTTGAGCCCAAACCTAACGAACAACAGACTGGAGCTACAAACAACTCAGCCACATAACTTCGAAATTATTCACGAAAACTAATTTCAAAAATAAAATACTAACTTCCTAGGCTCATAGAAGTTGGAAAATAACAATTCTTGATAGAACTGTAAAATTATTAATTTCTGATTGGTCGTATTTGCTATTCGGATCGTCTGCCCTGAAAGTTTACAAACTAAGGGCCGTATCTATAAATGGCTTTCGAATGACAACCAACTGCTCACCAATGCTTTCTCTATGGGGATAGCAGTTGGTTGTCATTAGAAAGCCGTTTATAGATACGGCCCTAAGTCTTTTTCCTAATAATTAAGATATCTTATAAAATAACAACTTGCGTAACTTTCTTAGATACACTCTGACGCCAACAACACCCCAATATCTCTACTGGTTAGATAAGTATCTTCGGCTGATAAGAAACCAATTTTAAATCATTTTCATTCCTTTAGGTGTCGAATTTCGAAAAATCGTAATTTCACATGTTAAATATACACCAAGAGGAAGTCCGTCACCGCAATGGATGTTGTCTACGTCTTGAAGAAGCAGAGAAGAACCCTGTACGTCTTCGGAGGCTATACTGGCCTTTACCTGGCATACAAAAAATTTTTCTTCCTGCAAGCAGCGGGATGCTTAGGCACGCTCCCCACGGATTCGCTGAGCTAGCTGGATGTCCTTGAACATGATGGTGACCCTCTTTGCATGAACGGCACACAGATTGGTGTCCCCAAACTGTCACACCAGGTAGGCCTCGCTTGCCTCTTGCAGTGCCATCACGGCCGAGCTCTGGTAACGCAGGTCAGTCTTGAAGACCTGGGCGATTTCTCACACCAAGCGCTGGAAAGGCAGCTTGCGAATGAGCAGCTCATCGGTGAGTATCAAATCGGTTTTAGAAAAGAGAGGTTGTGCCCTGAGCAAATATAAAATCTCAAAATTATTCTCAGAACAAAAGTTTTTTAGAAGCTGCAGAACACGGTGGTAAATTTGTTGACCTCAAGAAAGTGTATGACTAGATTGGCGCCAGACCGTACTTAATGCTCTAGAAGAATTCGGAATGCACTGGAAAAAGAGAAAACAAATAGAACTAACTTCCACAGACCGTTTCTCAAAGACAAGTTCTTCGAAGAAATCTCTGTTTCTTTCGAAATGAAAAACGTTAGCCAGGCAAGGAGATGGTATATCACCGATTTTCTTGAACATTGTCCTGGAGAAAATCATGAGAAATGAGTCATAAAATCTCCTACGAGAAGACAGAGTACATATAATAAAGAGAGCGACACATAGAGGTGAAGATTGGGATTGTCAAAATAACGGACATGTTCAAATATCTAGAGGATTGAACAGAATCCAAAGGACTTGGATAATAAGCCAAACAATGCAAGACCAAGAAAATTGGAATTGACGTACAGGCTAACCAAAAAAAGATACTACTAACAAGCTATATCTTACAAGGCAAAACTCATCTGTACGCCTCGGACTGAATGGCACTGAATAAAAAGAGGAGCTTCAGACCCTTGGAATAAAGAAGATGAAAATGTTAAGGGAAAATGTAGGCCCACGAAAAACTGCCAATGGGATATAGGAAAACAGAAAGAACGGTGACCTCTACATGAAGGCCAAAACGATCACGGTCGTAGTGCGGAAACAAAGATTGAAATTTTACGGACATATAGTGATAATGGACGAGAACCGACCCACTAAGAAGATTTTCAACTACATCACAGGACTGAAGCCTACAATGAAGTGGTTAGAATAGTAGAGATCCCAGATGAAACGAAAGATTAGAAGAGAAGGAATAAAGAATGCTGTTTTAATAACAGAAACGTAATCTACATTTAGGAATGAAGCCTGTTGTGGAGATACGTATATTAAAAACAAATTTACTAATATTTACCTTACACTTAAATTCTTGAGATTATGACAGGTAATACGTTATGCACCCTGAAATGCCCTGCGATCAGTCAACACCTTCACAAATTTTTTCAACTCTGACATTAAAAATAATGTACAAGTTTTCTGCTTAAAACCTTCGTCGTGCACATCAAAGAGTAATTAAATTCTCGCTTCCATGCAAAGAATTATCAACATCTATACGGATATGGTAACGTGTATATGGAACTCATTCATATATCACATCTTTCACTTCCAACTGTGAATAATGATAAACCAGTTCGGACCTGAAATTTTCAAACCAAATATGTTTACACATAGCAGCTTATGTAGTATGAAATTCAGCTCTCTTTAATGCCACGAAGATCATTGTGTGTTTAATTAGTAAGAACTCAGATTCCTGAATGGGTTTTTCATATGTAAATGCTCTACATCCGGCCACTAATTTCAGCAAGCCCTGTTTTGGTGCTCGTTTTAACTCCCTTCTTTTCGAAAATATTTTTCTGTGGCATAACTTCTTTTGTCATGTTCCATGAACTTAATCTCTTTGTGATGGACCGACTTCTTGTTGTATGAACTTAGGTCTCTTTGGTGGCTCCAAATTGGCACGGCAGTTAAAGAAACCTTACCTCTTTACCTGGCTAAAAACAATTTTTCCCTCGTGTTTTGTGTTAGTAAACATTGCGAGACTAGAGGTGAAAAAAAAATCAAGTGTTTAAGAAAAAAAAATCTTTTCAAAAATGGGCAAATCCTCACCTTGAAACAGCAGAAAAGTGTCGCGCATGCTAAAATAAAACACCTGCACATCAAAGGCGGGAGTGCGGGTACGCTAGCTTAAAGGCATCAAACCCTCCCCCCCCCAGCCAGACCCCGCAGAGTCCAATTAACCCAATGTGGCCTATTAGCAACCACCATTCATTGCAGGACGTTCCCGTGAAAGAATCACTGAACTAGAACTCCCATGTTCCGCCTACTCGTTTCTCATTTTGGCGAGTGGGAAAGTTCTTCGCGCGGCAAGTGACTGTACAATCACACCTCCGCGGCCGTCAAAAGTTAACAAATTATTTCGCCACGCGATTTTCTAGGATCAAAAAGCTTGGGGGAAATTAAAACGGGGGAGAATGTGTGGCGACGAAGAAGTGTCAAATTGGCATTCGAGAAAGGTGGCAAACCCTGGTTTATTTTAAAGATCTTTTCAGTCTCCGAGAACCGGCGAGTTAGTCTCCAAACGCGCAAGCAGGCTTGCAATTATTATCTCGGCTCACCTTCTCTTTTTAACTCTTTCCACATAGCTCCTTTGGCGCGAGTTGTGTGTTTTTAAAACGAGACGCCGACTCAGTATAAATAAATTTGTAATTAATTAATGTCAATGCTGGGAAATTTAGCTTTTGAAGACGAGGAGGTGAGGGCGGAACCCCTTTAGAAAAATTTTCGCAGAAAATAAATGTGAAAGGAAGATTCTGAAGGGTCGGAGAGTGGAAAGAAAGAGCGGCGACGAATATAATTTTGGGAGAAGAGGGTACAGACATGAAAGAAAATGATCCAGGGGTCATGTTTATTTACTAGTTGGTCTATCATTGTATATCTATTAAGAATATCAAAAAATGCTGTACTGACAGTGTCCTATATGCACGTTAAAATTTAAACTGCAATGTCAGTAATGTAGCGCATGGTAAATATATTTCACACTATAAAAGCAAATTTCACTTATTTTGATCAAAAATTAATATATATATATATATATATATATATATATATATATATATATATATATATATATATATATATATATATATATATATACTAAAAAAATAAATCCTATCATGTGACTAATGCGAAGCCATAACCTGTTTTCAAACCTTGCAGAATGTGTAAATATTATTAGGATGTATACATTAATTTATTATTTGCTTTATTTTGAATACTGTGCAATCAGTTTGCATGTGGCTGCTTAAGTGTTGAGCGATTAATTTTGATTGATTGCTGACTATCAAGTAATTATTATATTGAATACATTGAGTCCAAATGAACCAATTCAATAAAATATATTTAATCTCATGAAAAAACCCGTAAGGCATTTTTGTTATGTGCGACTGAAGTTTAAATAAAGTATCCTATGATGATCTTTTTAATCACTTTAAATTCTGAAGCCGTGTGTTCGCTCTTATTTCAAGTCAATTATGTCAAAATTATTCTGTGTTCGAAACTTATGTTAATTACGTTACAGTAGCAGCAGGATTTTTCTGTATCGCTACATTTGTAATCGATTTCGTGCATGAAAAAGCCAAAATAATTTTTTGTAACCGTGGAAATAAACCTTCGGACATTTCTTTCAACGCGTTGACAAGGAATGACAAATACTGCTGCATTTGAGACGGAACATGCGCGTATCCAATACTGTAGATTCAGGCATATAATTTATATATGGTCTTATATGGCTAGTTAATGCCGTTCTCTGTTATTGCGATAACTATTTTTTTTAAGCTTAAACAAGAGAAAATATAAAAAAAATATCGGTCTGGCAGTTTTGTTCAAAATTGTGTTTGTCGCGATAGCTATTTTTTTTTTTTTTTAGATTAAGAAATTGTACGGTTTCGATAAAAAAAGTCAACTAACCAGAATTTGGTTACTTACGTAATTAGCTAAAACGATAGTATTTACTTCCTTGAAAAAATCAGCCAATATGGAGAAAACGATTTTAAACAACACTGTCAGACCAATTTTTAGTATATGTTCTCGTTATGCGTAAAAAAAATTAATACTGCTAAAAATGGGGAAACAGAAGCACATGGTGTATTAAGGTATAGTTTCAGTCACTATATGAAATAATGCTATTTTTCTGTTTTTTTGAAATTCTGATGAAAAAAAATTGTAAAATCTGCGATTATACCTCAAATTGCATTTACCTTGCACTGCAGTTCGAGCATTACGATTTAGCTCTTAAGGGCGCTGCCTACCTCGGAGCCCTGGCGGAGAAAGACTAGGGTTTTACATGTCAAATTATTTTCAATGGCACTCGGTCACCTTTTGTGATATTGCTTCCGGACGAAAACCATTTTCTGCGCAGAGAAAAGGTGAATATTGCTACGCAAATCAAATTGCATAAATTAATTATGAATAGCATTTTTCGCGTGTTTTTGTGTGTAAAAATACTTTTTTGCACACTATGTTCAGGGTATTGGAAAAAATGCATACACGATCCATAGCAATGTATGCGGCTCCGAGACGAACAAAAAAGTCAGTGGCGGCATTATGTAACTTGAACCGTTACTGAACCTGGTGGAAAATCATTTAACATGTAAACCCCTATACTTGCTCCCGCCGTGGCTTCAAGGTAGGCAGCGCCCTTAATGAATTTTAGATAGGACAATTTATGCTATGAATTAGTATCTTAAAATATGTATCACTTCAAAATAAATGAACTATCATACTTATTTCCCATTCAAAGTTGAGTGCATACAAGTTTGGTACGTTGGGAACTTCAGAAGTAATCATTTGAATTTTTTATGTTTATATAGAATACGAATAGTCTTGAACGTATAACAACCCTCATAGATAAACCCCAAGATGTGCTGTGTCCGTTAATGAATGCTGGAAATTATTATTACGTGTAGTGATACTTTATAAACGTGTTCGTTGTTTATTCCATGATTTGGCGAATATAAGTTTTAGTAAATATGTGTCACAAAATTCTTCCAATTAAGACAATATAAATTAACACAATATTAACTAAATCCGAAACACATTTTTTTTTACAATATTAACTCTTGTTATTTTTTTATAACGTTCAATTATTTTTTATACATTTAAGACTTTTAAGTTGGCTGGACGATGTGTAAAATTGCGAAAGTGGCACGAACTTACAGTTGCTGAAATTCTAGCTTGGGGCCAAAAGAAAATGCGAAATTTTCAGGTCTCCAGTTATAGGACTATAGTGTTGCTCTTTCTACTTCCGGTGGCCTTAAATTTGACGAAATGAAGTAGGCCTAAGCTTCTTTTCCACCGCAGTCATTAACCTCTTTATAATGCAAAGTATACTTAATTACTTGACTACGAGGGAGACAGCCTACTTCCTTTGCAGGGACACCTAAATTTTTCACATTAAAATATAATTTTACTAGAAATTTTAAATTACGTTTGGAAACAAACAGCCCTTAGGAATGTTTAAATTTATAAGTAATGTTTTTTTTTTAATTCTTACAGTGTCTATTATTTTAAAGTCTAAATATTGAATATACAACTGGCATAAATTGTAATATAATTGAAAATTAAGGTTTCTAATCATCGTGTGTTGAGAACAGTGACAGAAGAGAGGGGACAGGGGGACACTGTCTTAGCCCCTAGAACAGAGGGGGCAAATATGGGCATTTGTACCCACCTTAAGTTTCAATTATACTTATTACAATTTCTGCCAGTTGTATATTCAATATTTAAACTCGAAAACCACTTAAATAGTACCAATTTGCACATTTAAATCCAAATTTACCCCGGGGGAGGTCCTCAGGACCCCCCGCTGTAATAAGTCGTTATAAGAAAAAACTCGGAAATAAATTTCTGTCTTACAATCCTGTCCCCCCTCCCTTTACATGAATACCTTCCGCCGCCACTGGCTAAGATATAGGCCTACGTATTATCAATCACATTGTTTGCACTGCTCATGTTAATATCGCGCCACATGTTTCATTATACCGAACAAGAGGAAATATGGAATCCCCCCCCCCCCCAGTTCACCATATATTTCTGAGAAGTTTGTGACTTTGCATGTTTTGGCCTGGTCAGACGCTGTGTTTCGAATAGGTTACAAATTGCACAGAAGCTTGCTCATGTCCGGCACTGTACATAGCATGGCTCTGTGTACAGTACCTTCAAGTTTTTCTTCAGTGTGTAAAACATCGTAAACCTGTGAGTCATGAGCTCTTCATTCGTCGATCACCAAAATTCAAACCCACAACATCTTGTTACTTATAATGACAATAGGACCACTAGGCCCGCTCCTCAAAATATAATTTGTTTGCAAAACTTGAAGCTATAAAGGAACGTTGGACTGAAGAGATAAAAAGAAAATGTGTTATGTAATAACCTGTAGTGTTAGAAACAAATCTTATACAACTAGATTCCTAAAACAATTTTTGCAACGTATAAGAGTTTTACACGTCTTACGACGTGCTTGATATTATTTTATATTAGCTTGGAATATTCAAAGTTGCCTCGTAAATTCTTAAACAGAAAAGTTTTACCTTCGGTTCTTGTTGTTTACAGTGTATACTAGAAACACAGCCCGCGCGTCTTTTACAACGAAGCAATTATTCAGTTGTTCACGAAAGTTTTAAGAAATGCGCGTTTTAAAGTTAACTGTGCTCTCTGCAGTGTGAAAATCCTTTGTTCCACGAAAGTTTAGTTTCCATAATGACTCCCTGAAGACTATTATTCCATTCTCTTATACTTTTTGCTCCCTCCCAGGTGGTTAGATCCAACACCTCCATCTTGAAGCTGTTATATTGAAACAACCCTTCTTCATCCGCCAATAGGAACCGAGTCACGCACTGTGGATAATGGAAGGGGGTGGAGTAAAAAATGCCTCGCATTCACATTTCTTCTCCAGACAGAAAGTTATTACTCTCGAGTAAAAGAAGGCGATATCGTTAATTAGTGCCATCAGTTGAAAGAATGTCGCGCACTGGAGTTGTTTGTTCGCAGGAGTCGCGAAAAGACCCAAACCCGACCAGAGAAGTTGCATGAAAAGGTTTCAATTAATGGATTCAGTATTTCTGTTAAGCCACTTTTTTTTTCAAACATTCTGAAACTGTAAAGTCAATTGGTGACTTTATAACTTCTTAATGTCGTTAGGGAAGCTCATTGTTCAGCCAGAGCCACTTGAAACTGTTTGGTTTCAATAACAATGTCAACCTTTACTTAAAAAAAGAACATTCCCTTGGATCTGGAAACAAAGTGCTTCTCTTGAATTCGAAATTCAGCTCGGTAAGAAAATGTTTTGTTCTCTTCGTCTGGAAAAGACAGTCATAAAACTTTGAGTATTTCTTCGCTTCAAAATAAGAATAATGGTAGAAGTTCCATTTTACGTTAGTTTAAGAGAGTGTGATAATTTAACAAGTAAGTTTACAACAGCTTCATCTCAACAGAAGTAGGTATATTAAAAAATTACCTTACGTGTTTAAACCAGGTGTCTTTAGATATATAGCATACGAACAACATTTCACGTGTGTAAAACTATTTGAGGACGCAACGCGCTTCATATGCAACGAACGATCTATTTTCAATTCTTTTCTACCGCCTACCACGATCTTCAATTGCGCTGTAATGTGCGATGAAATACGAAAAAATTTTAGGAAACTATTCCCCGTGTTTCCATTGTGGAAATGTGCGAAAATAAAACGCGCTTTGAACACGGACGGAATGTCAATGTTACGAGTGCGTAGTAGATAAATAAACGCTAAATACGTTAATTGATTTCTACGCTTTTTTCGAAGGCAATATGGATAAAATACTCAATGACAATCCTAGATAATGGTATTTGCCAACTTTATGAGTAAATATTTTGTCCAGAATTACTAATTCATTACGCGTGATCTCTTGCGCAGCAGTTAATTGCACGAGGTTCCGGCGTCAGAGATTGTGCCTCAGAAGTTCGTAACACTGGAAACAATTTTATTTTTAACATTGGCTAACAATATAGTCTAGGTTTGCTATTGTTTAATTTTTGCTAATTGGCTTCAAGAAACGTACAGCTATAGATTAATGCTTTTAGCACTGAATTATGTATTACACCCTCTTAGGACACCATGTTCATTAACATTACTGTTTCTAAGCTCTCCGACATAGCTAATGACTGACTATTCAGATTGCAGTATTTCAAAATGTAACCGGATGCATGAAACTCTGATGGGAACGTGGAATATACTTTCTCCAGTACAACTTTATGATCACCGTTCAAAATCGTAAAGTAAAAATGACCCGGTGGAAATCTTGCGCGCTTGTCCAGGGCAAAGCTCGTTGCAGCGATGCGGCATTTGACGCTCGGTTTAAGGTCACCCTTATAGCTTAGTCACTTCTGAGCTTATAACGCGCAGGTAGGCGGCTCCCAAGTGAGAAAAAAATAGTAATTTTATATTTGTATGAAATAATGTTAGTTTTGTAGACGTTATTTGGAAGTAAATTTTCCTCTCACGAACAAAAAAATAGATAGCCAGTTTTCTTACAATGGCTCTTCAAAGTAAAAATTGGCATGTTTATTTTTTTGTTTTTATAAGCCACAAAAACCAACGCAAATAATGAAATTAAAAAAAAAACACACTGAAACTGCGTGACACGGGCTACTGTTTTACATGTTTTAAAATAAATAACAAATATTTTCGCATTTTTAAAACACCTATAAAAATGTCAGAATTTTTTTAAATATAAAGATATTTTGTAATGGAATTTAAATGATGTCAAGCAATAGCCCATGAGATATAGTTTCAATGTGATTTATTTTTCATTATGTTCATTTTTTTTTGGTGACCCAGAAGGAGCGCACCCTAGGTTAGTGTCTAACTACTAGGAGTTAGGAGGGAGCGGGAGGAGGTAGTAGCGTGCCAGGCCTGAGGCCTATACGCTCTAACTACTGCATGCAGCTTGGGTTAGGGAGGAGCTTGGCTCAATTGGCCTACTGTGAGGTGTGAAGCGCAAAGCCAGCATTTGTGGCCTGGCGCTTCCCTCAGTTTTAACTG
>PNEQ01022839.1:0-19356 GCA_003012365.1 Medauroidea extradentata
GAACGTAAAATTAGCCTTGGTATATATTGTGTTATTGCGGGTTGCATACATGCGACTGAAACACTGACACTGCCTCTTAAGCGTGCCTTGTGAATGCGGTTTTTGTGTAATATTGTAGGGGTTGTGATTACTTTGTGTAGTAATTTTGTCGTTTGAGTTAGAAGGCATGCGTAATTTGTAAGCTTCATCATTTACAAACATTGTAATCACTTTTCCTTGGAAGATAAACAAAAATGAGCCTTGCGGTACTACCTATTGTTCAGCATATAATTGTTCTGAGGAAATTTAGAAGACAAGATTTTTGTCATCTCCATTGAATTTTTAGTAGGTACGTTGTTTCGGTATTTGTTTGAATACCACGTCTGTTTTGCACACCTCTTCTCGGAAGTATTCAACTTACTACTATCCTTGCATTTCTAGCCTTATGCCTGACTACCTTCAATACACTCCTCACTTCCTTCTCAAACTGTTGTGGCCCCATTCCTCTGACCAGAACATTTGTCCCCACATGTACTACAACTGTCTTCATGCCAGCTAAATTACTCCTCTCTACTCTGTTCACTACATCCTGCATCCTCTCTCCACCTCTCACTGCCTTTTAGGCCCCTACAACATTTAAATGCTTCAATATGGAGTCCCCGAATACTGCCACCCCGTTTCCTCTTACCCAGTTCTTCTCTCTAATTATTTCATTTCTTCCTTCATTTCCTTTGTGTTGGGCCTTCCTTTCTGTTTACTTCTATCAGTCAACCTGGTTTCCTCTCTTAGTTGGTTTCCCCTGCCCTGTCTACATTTTCTGTTCCCTTAACCTGCTTTCCAGTTTTCTCCGGCTCCTCCCTTGCTACTTCCCCTTTTCCCTCCTTTCCTGTCCTATCTTCCCTCTGAGTTTCCTTGCTACTTGCCTCTGCATACCTGTCCATACTTGTCTCAGCCTTTTCCCTGGTCTTCACTTCCAATTCCTCTACCCTTTTTCTCAGCTTTTCCATCTCAATTTCAACCTCTCTTCTCCTTTGCCTTTCCTCTTCCAACACCCTCTGTGCTGCACTGCTCAGAGCTGCTATTTCCCCTTTATTCACCTTTAATTTACATTAGAGCTTCTCTATTCTCTCTTCCAATCTACTTAATTCAGCCTTTGGCCTTCTTTTCATCTCCTCGTCTACCGTCTCAATTCTACTCCTCACTTCCATTTCCTTCCTGTTAATAACCTCAACTATACAATTTCACTCCTGCCTTCTTCTTTCCATTCCATCTACTATTTTCCCCCCAATATGTCCTCCAGTATTTTTAGTGCCCAATCACTCCTCGTGGTAATCCTTTCGTCTCCTACCTGTTGTCACTCTCCTCTTTCTCCAACTCCTATCTGTTCTGGTTGCCTACCACTGCCACTATACCTCCTTTGTTTATTCTCTCTTTATCACATTTTCACACCACCACTCATTTCCCAGCGACTCTAATTCCTCCTCTTCCATTTGTAGGCATTTTGCGTGAAACCATCCTTGGCAGTTATCACACTGAACTCCACTTTCTCCATCCTTACACACCCTTCTACAGCACTCACATTTACATCTTCGTCTCCCCATTACTGGTTGCAATATTTTTCTTACCACTTATCTTATTTACATTCTTTTGACTAGCGTTTTTTAGGTTTTGGTTTCGTTTACAGTTTTTAGTATTACTATATAAAATAAAATTATATCTGCGGCAACTGTATTTTAAACACCTAAAACACTTGTTTACAGCGCGCGGATGTGCTGCAGCCGGTGTATCATCACTGAAATATGCCTCAGCGCGGGGAGGTACAAATCCCGTTCAGGATTCTTGTCCTCCCAATGGCTTATTATATGTAGTGTCAAGGTTGGGATCGTCTAGCTCGTCCCGCCTTGCTGTGTATTGTATACAACCAGTTATAATTGGCGGCGACCTCCGATCATAACTAAGCGACTCCAGATTTTCCCTGAGAGCCCCTTCTATAGCGTATAGTTTATCCCCAGCTCCCTGCCTGCGAGGGGAGGGATAGAGGAAGAAGGCTATATTGTTGCTGCCCCCTCCCTCTGCCCTGATCGTGTAATTATGAAAATACAGGTCTTGTAAAACATCCCTAGTCCCCGAGAGAATCCGGGACAATTTTGTATTTAAAAATTGGAAGTTAAACCGAATTATTCCCTACATCATCTAGGCTACATGACTGGACGATCCGTGGACGGAAATCCCTACAAATTTCTATTAACGGTGTTTATTGTATTGTGTTTTGTGTGTTTAGTATTTTAAGTAAAGAAATAAATAAAATAGGTTTAAATATAAATGAATTTAACCATGAGGAAAATATTAACGTATTGCTGTGCTGTACTGTCTTGTGAGCTTGTCTACACAAAATCGCCAGGTTTTTTTACAGTAATATGGATACAAAAATGTAAAATATTGTGGTTTTCAGAGTGGTGTTTTGTGATAGTATATGACGGAAGTATCAGCTAGTAAATGGTTGAGAAGGGATGTGGAAATTAAACTGTATTGTTTGTGGTACATTACGCTTGAGCGAGCTAGATACGACCGAGTGATGGAGGGGTCGGGAGGCACGTACCTTGTAAGCATATAGAATATAACTGAGCCAGGCAACAAATGTTTATTTATTATCTGACAGGCCCCCATATCCCGCCATGTCAGCATGTATTCCAGCTCAATTTAATGCATTGAGCGTGTTTCAGGGCAGATCCAAACACTTCTAAGTTGTGGTTTCTCTAAGGGTAAGGTGGAGTGCAACACGGCATAGCAGTGTTGAATAAAGTACACGGCCACTATTTGGGCCATGATCTATCCCCGAAGAGAGCAAGAGTCAGAATAAGGGCACAGATAGGGTTGGGCACTGGGAATATTGTGCGACAGACGTCATAGAGATAAAATATGCGCATAATTAAATGAAAGGCAGGGATAAAGAAAGGTATGACTCAGCATTCTCCGGACAACTAGGAAAGATGAGGTGGCTGGTGAGATGAAATGGGATTGGCCGGGTGGCCTTGACAAATCAGAATGGCGGATCAGCGAGCCTGTTTGCGCCAGTTGGGTCTGAGTGTCTTTTGGCGGCGGCCAGTCGAACAAAGCCAGTGCGTTCAATTGCCGAGCTACTAAGGATATTCCCGTGTCATGTAATCCTGGCACGACAATATCCAGAGCAGCAATGTAGGCCCAGCATACTTCTCGGCGACCGCAGCAAATGTACAGCTCAGCCAGTATACCGGCTCCATCTTCGCTCTTCTCGCAGACAGCAGTAAACCTTTCATTGCCGGGATGGAGAAGGGGTGAGACATCCAGGACTTACCATACGATGGACTAAGTGTAGGTCGCCGATGACATAAGTCCACGTTCCGATGCATTCCATTTCTCATTCCCCACACAATCCGAAGTACACAGCCCTCAGGATCAAGCAGTTGGATTTGATACACATCGCTTACTTCAGCACTTCAAGATAATAATAGTTTGATAGTTGCTGGAAAAAAACGTAAGTAGTAGTGTTTAATGTAAATAAGATAAGTGGTAAGAAAAATATTGCAACCAGTAATGGGGAGACGAAGATGTAAATGTGAGTGCTGTAGAAGGGTGTGTAAGGATGGAGAAAGTGGAGTTCAGTGTGATAACTGCCAAGGATGGTTTCACGCAAAATGCCTACAAATGGAAGAGGAGGAATTAGAGTCGCTGGGAAATGAGTGGTGGTGTGAAAATGTGATAAAGAGAGAATAAACAAAGGAGGTATAGTGGCAGTGGTAGGCAACCAGAACAGAGAGAAGTGTGAGAAAGAGGAGAGTGACAACAGGTACGAGACGAAAGGATTACCACGAGGAGTGATTGGGCACTAAAAATATTGGAGGACATATTGGGGGGAAAATAGTAGATGGAATGGAAGGAAGAAGGCAGGAGTGAAATGGTATAGTTGAGGTTATTAACAGGAAGGAAATGGAAGTGAGGAGTAGAATTGAGACGGTAGAGGAGGAGATGAAAAGAAGGCCAAAGGCTGAATTAAGTAGATTGGAAGAGAGAATAGAGAAGCTCTAATGTAAATTAAAGGTGAATAAAGGGGAAATAGCAGCTCTGAGCAGTGCAGCACAGAGGGTGTTGGAAGAGGAAAGGCAAAGGAGAAGAGAGGTTGAAATTGAGATGGAAAAGCTGAGAAAAAGGGTAGAGGAATTGGAAGTGAAGACCAGGGAAAAGGCTGAGACAAGTATGGACAGGTATGCAGAGGCAAGTAGCAAGGAAACTCAGAGGGAAGATAGGACAGGAAAGGAGGGAAAAGGGGAAGTAGCAAGGGAGGAGCCGGAGAAAACTGGAAAGCAGGTTAAGGGAACAGAAAATGTAGACAGGGCAGGGGAAACCAACTAAGAGAGGAAACCAGGTTGACTGATAGAAGTAAACAGAAAGGAAGGCCCAACACAAAGGAAATGAAGGAAGAAATGAAATAATTAGAGAGAAGAACTGGATAAGAGGAAACGGGGTGGCAGTATTCGGGGACTCCATATTGAAGCATTTAAATGTTGTAGGGGCCTAAAAGGCAGTGAGAGGTGGAGAGAGGATGCAGGATGTAGTGAACAGAGTAGAGAGGAGTAATTTAACTGGCATGAAGACAGTTGTAGTACATGTGGGGACAAATGTTCTGGTCAGAGGAATGGGGCCACAACAGTTTGAGAAGGAAGTGAGGAGTGTATTGAAGGTAGTCAGGCATAAGGCTAGAAATGCAAGGATAGTATTAAGTTGAATACTTCCGAGAAGAGGTGTGCAAGGGGTAAAGAACTTGAGAGCTGAGGAGATTATGAGAAAGTTATGCTGGGAATGTGGGGCAGTATTTGTCACAGCTAGAACAAGATTAAAGGAAGGACACTTTGCTAGAGCCAAAGTGCATCTAAATAGGGAAGGTGTTGTGATTTTGACTGGAATGTTACTGCAAGTAATAGGGAAAGGGGAGATGCTGCAGGAAAACTGGCATGGAGGGAGGAAAATGGAATGCGAGGATAGGTAAAGGGGAAATAACTAAAATTGAGGATAGGGAGAAAGGAGTACTATTCCGAGAAATTGATGGTAAAGGAAAATTACAGGTACATGAAGATATTAAGTTGGAAAACTGTTAAGTTAATAGTGATTAATTGTAGGAGCATCTACAACAAAATGGAGGAATTCTGGGAAAGAGTCGAAGGGAAGTGGTAGGGATGGAAAAGGTGCAGAGAAGGGCTGCTAGATGGGTCACAAATAAGTGGAGGATACAGGGGGAGAGAGAGGAGGATTTCAGACCATCATTAATGGTGAGAGGACTGGGGTGGGGCACACTGAAGGAGAGGAGGAGAGTGGAGCGGCTGGTAAGGATGTTTAATGTGATGAGGAGGATGGGTGGGTGGGCACAACTGGGTGACATGATACAGAGATTTTTATTCAGATGAAGGGATGATCATGAGTGGAAGATTAAGAGAGTGGGGAAGAGGACAGGGAGAGAAAATAACACTATGATGGTGAGAACGGTGAAGGACTGAATGAATTGGCGACGGGTGTGGTTGAGGTGACAGGAGCGAGGGAGTTTAGGAAAAGGTTGATGGGGTCGGAAAATTGAGAAGAGGTAGGTTAAGCAAATCCTTGCCACAGGGCTGAGGCCCAATAGTAAGAAGAAAAATTTAATTAAAAATTAAAGAGATTGGTGGAAAAAGTGCTGAGGAGGTTAATGATAAAAGGGTGTGGCTGTATGGGCTGTTGTCGTACCAGCCCACAGGTAAGATGGAGTTGCGCCTGGTCGCGGCAGGTGTTCGCCGAGTACGTCGGTGGCAGGTGTGCGCTGGTTGTTAACAGCAGATGTGTGGTGCTTGAATGTGTGTGGCGGATCAGTGACGGCGGCAGGGCATGTGTGAACTTGACACCGACATGCGACACCTGCCATCCCGGCTGCCGCACTGCCATCTGCCTGTGCAGAACACATGGCTTCGCCGCCACTTCCATCTACCAGCGCATGAAGAAGGCATTCTGGAAGGAGCGGCCGCGACGGACGGAACAAGAGAGACATGACGTGCTTCGGGACTTTGATTCGTCCAGCGAGAATTACATAATGCGCGTGTGCAACTGTCGGGCCCAGTGTTCTACTTTGTTTTGCCATTTGTAAATGGCTTGCTTAAGGCCCTAGGGTATGGGGGTGTGGACCGCCCCATAAATGTCCATGTAAAGTGTAATTTTCTCCAGGATCTCCCTGTTTTGCCCGTTAAGCAGCTGTTTCGACTCGCCAGGTGAGAGAGGGGCACGCCGGCATGAACAGACCACGACCAATCGAGCCTCGTGTTCCCGGCTACACGCTTAACCGAGTGGCGACCAGAGCATTTCAATGCAGCTCTCACTCTCACCGGATACGGCGTCATGGCACCCAACGCTTTGGTGTGAATATCGCAGTGTAAATCGATGTACAACCTACACAGAGAAGGACTGGAAGACGACATTTCACCACAGGATTGCCACAGTTGCATTGTTTAGCCAGCTACATCACAGCCCGCACGTCAGCGACAGCAGGAAACAATAGAGTGAACTAGACCTAGAAACAAATAGGACCATTGCACACAATGAGCAGCAAGGAGTGTGTTAGGTGTTGATTACCAGCCTTCCCTGATTTGCTTTTCGGAGAAGTACTGCAACAGTGCTGCACATGTGCCATGGAGAACCGGAAAGGGAACCCGAGCATGATAGTGGAGAAGCTTATTGATTACAGCCCACCAAGGCAGATCGAAGTATGTGACTCGCCTACATGTGACAGACAAGGGAAGGAGATGGCCTCTTGTGTGACTTGTCGAACGAGACGCCACCACAGATATTCGCACGTCACGGAACTTGTCACATTTGGTGAGGGTGTGTTCACTTGCGCAACTTGTGTGTCATTGAGGCCCCCTCCACTGCTTCAAGGTCATACATCACAAACTACAAACCTACCACCCTATCACCCCTCCCCCAGCACCTCAACGACTACGCGTAGAGCTGTCGTGACAACCCTCCAAGAGAGTGGGGACAAAATGAAACATCCATAGTTCTCTGGACACATGCACGAGGACGTGGACCAGTTTCTGCAGCAGTGCGAAACACAGTGTTTATGTTATGGCATAGTGTACGAGGAGTGGATTGATCGTGCGATTAGCAACTTGCATGGTGCCTCAAAGGACTGGTGGAGAATATAGGGACATGCAACAATGACATGGGACGAGTTCGCGAATGGCCTACGGTGTCGGTTCTTGTCCGCCGAGGCTACAGCAGACTGTCAAGCGTGATTTTATAGTGAATGACAACAAGGCACAAAGTCGACAGAGAGTTTCATAGCTACGAAAATCCAGCTGTTCCGGCGCATCTATCCAACCACGCCGCCGGAGGATGCACTAAGTAGCATAACCCTGCGTCTGCGACTGGAACTCCAACCATTTTTGGCAGAAATGAATGGTGAAAGTGTGGAGGGATATGTTCGTCGAGCAATCATCGCGGACCGGGCAGTCAAACTGCTGAGGGGATGTCCATTACAGACACTAGAATGGGCGGACGAGGCCCCCATCACCAGAAATATGCGCGATAGCAGTACACCAACATGCCGAAGAAAACAACTCGTGATTGAGGTGCCATGGTCGGCCGACCCTGCGTCCGCCCCACAACTCTCGTGACAGGACATTCGACCGCCACAGTGCCACACCTGTCCAGCATGCATGTTTCACTGGCACCAGGACTGCCCTGTTAGGAATGCCACATGCCCACCATCGGGATGCCTAAGTCGGGGAGGCAGGCAAGATGCTGACCTCCCCTCTGTCAATCGCTAGACACACCTGATCACGACCAACACCGACTCAGAGCCATTTTTGGGACATTTAACCGTCGAGGAGGATCAGTTACTCCACAACCCGATCGAAGTCAACAACCAACCAACTGCTGCATTAGTTGATACTGCCTCCAGCCATACTTTCGTCGCATCCACACTCGTTAATCCATCACAGATCCGACCTAGACCCTGTATGCTACTGCTGGCCACTAGAGGGAAGCACAGTGCCACACAGGGCGTAACCTACCTGACAATCAGGATACGCGACCAAACGTCTTAAGTCGAAGCCTTGGTCGTGAACAGTCTACGAGAGCCCGTAGTGCTGTGGCAACCATTGCTGCAGCAAAAAGCAGTAGTTTTAGAGATCGCAGCGAAGAGAGTACACGTGGGAGCCGGGGAATAACGGACAGTGTATGCTGTCGACCGGTGGCCGAATACCAACCAACAAACAATTCACCTGGGCGACATGAACAACGAGGTCCCAGCCGAATACAGGACAGCGATACAAGCTCTCTTGGATGAACAGAAAGATGTCTTAAGCTTTCTCCGACCTACTTCAGACAACAATAGCAGCTGAGCACCCCATACTGACACCTAACCCAGGCCCAGTCTACACTGGTCCCAGAGGCTACGGGATGCATGAACAACGGGTCCTCTGGAAGCAAGTCGCCGAGATGCTACAGGAGGGTATAATCGAACCATCCAACAGTCTATACAATGCCCGCATTGTACTCGTGCCTAGGAACGATGGGACACTGCGATTTTGTGCTGATTTCCATCCGCTGAACCTGGTGATAGAAAGTGCCCCTCCACCGCAGATCAGTGTTGACGAGGCCTTGGAGGACTGGGTGATGGCCGAGTGCTCTCGACATTAGACTTAAAGTCAGGTTATTGGCAAGTACCGATACGTCCAGAAGACCGTGAGAAGACAGTCTTTACGACACCAGACGGACGCCGCTTTCAGTTTCGGAAGATGCCATTTGGGCTGAAGTGTGCTTCTTCAACCTTCCAGTACATGATGACGTAGGAGCTGGAGGAGTTCATCGGGGAGTTTGTCGCAGTGTACCTCGACGACGTCATCGTCTCGTCCCGGACATTGGAGGACCATGTACACCATCTGAGTTTAGTGTTAGAACGACTGGCAGTGCACCAACTTGTCGTCTACCCCCAGAAGTGCCATATCGGTAGAACCTCCGTCGACTTCCTAGGGCATGTCATGCTTTGTCTCGCATCAACCCTGAGAAACCCCTTTATGTCCAGACCGATGCCAGCACGGAAGGTGCCGGCGCTGTCCTATACCAGCTAGCTGATGACGGATCACAACTCATTATCAACTACAGTAGTGCCAAATTCGGAGAAGCAGAATGTCGCTATCACAGCAACGAGCGAGAGTACCTAGTGGTAGTTTGGGCTCTTCGTACATACCGCCCTCACCTAGAAGGAAGACAGTTCATGTTACGGACGGACAAGTGTCTGACGTGGCTGGACACGATGCCGGGAAGGAGGGGTAATCTCATCGGCTGGGCATTGTTACTATAGTCGCTTGAATTTACGATTGAGCATGTCAGCAGAGTTGACAATGAACTCCTCGATCACTTGTCATGGGATCCAAACCCGGCTCAAACCATCATGGACGACCACGATATGGCAGTGATGTTTCCTCCTGAACGTCCCTCAACTCAGAAGAGGAAAGTCGAAACAAAGGAACATGCCTCACTGCAGGTGATCACGCATTCGTTCAGACCTACTACCTGGTCTGCTGTGAATAATCACATTCTTAACACTCAAAAAACATCTCCTACAGCTTTGCGCTTAATAGCCAAGTGTGCCGAGAGTAATGTGGAGCGAGTTCGAGTATGGGATCATGTGCTAGAAACTAGGCCACCAGGTGTGGAGGCAGCATGGAAAATGTTTGTGGCCCCCCAGGCGAGAGAGATAGTCTTGAACTTCCCACACAGTGGCACACTAGCAGGGCATCCCGGGGTAGATCAGACAGTGCGGAATGTAATGCAGTATTTCAACTGGCCTGGACTCAGAGTGGATGTGCGGGATTATGTACGAGGCTGCCAGGACTGCCAGTGGAAAAAGGCACGGAGAGCAGATGGGACCGAACAATAATCGCCCTACCTTCCCACTACTCCCTTTGAAGCTTTAGCATTGGACTTGCTGGGACTGTATCCACGCACCACCAAGGGATGTCGTTTCATATTAGTGGTAACTGACATGTTCTTTCGCTGGGTGGAGGCGTATCCACTAATGAACACCCGTAGTCAGACAATTACAAAAGTGCTTAAGAAGGAATTTTTTGCACGATGGGGTACCCCCGAACACTACTAACAGACAATGGTTCACAGTTTATCAGTATGCAGTGGAGGAGGTGGTGCTGCGAACTACAACTGGAGCACCATACGACACCAGTATACCACCCTCGTGCTAATCCAACAGAGAGGCGAAACCAGGAGCAGAGGGTCCAACTCTGCTTGCGTGTTGGAGAAGATCACTCACAATGGGACCAGCAACTGGGCGAGGCTCTGTTCTGTCTCAGACGTCGGGTGAACGCCGCCACAGGGCAGGTACCGACAACCCTCGTGCAGGGCCGTAACCTACCACTTCCAGGAGAACCCAGGCCAGATGTCCCTCAGGTTGCAGAGGACTGGGGCGAGCGCCGAGACGCCGAACTCACTGCTGCCCATCAACACCGAGAGGTGTATGTGCGAAAAATTCTGCCAGTGTCGGAAAACCCGCCTGCACCCCTGGAGGTAGGGACACTGGTAAATGCTCGGAACCATCCATTGTCGGCCGGCACATGAAACTTTTGTGCAGGACAAGCACCTCTCTGGACAGGACCTCACACAGTGCGAAAATGCCTAGGGCAACACGTCTACTTGGTCCGAGATGGGGACAGGCGCCTCCGAAAAATCCATCGAGACGAACTAAGGGTGGTTCCTATCATGCCGGCTGACGAGGAAACAGATACAGACGGTGTGGCACAGGCACCACTGGAGGACACCGTACACCCACAAACTGAGACACCACTCCAAGAGAGTGACAAACACTCACAAAGCAGATGTGACAAGACTCTGGGACTGGCGTTACTTCTCCAGTCGATGCCTGGTGTCATAACACCGCCGCATGAAGCCGAACCAATAGTGACCATAACTGATGAGGATGAGCGGAGACTCTATCCCATCGTCCGGGAAGTGTGGGAACTGGATGCGCCACTCGAGAGTACGACTTTTACCATACACATCGAGGAACCAGAAGAATCGCCTCGATGCCAACCACGATGCCAACGCAGCAGGCAACCCCAGTTACACTCATCCGAGCTTAGCACATATGGCCAGCAGGAGGAAGGGGTCAACCCTGAACCGAGGAACGAACGGAAATGCAGATTCCGAACACCTACCTGGTTTCGTCCTCGTGTTCGCCGCCTTCCGGAGTGGGGCGTGGCTGGTGGCCCTCAATCATCGGCGCCTACGGTACAGACGCCAGTGGCAGAATGTCAGGACGTACAGACCACAACATCCCAGGACATGCTGGTGTTACTGACGGCCGGCACCCCAATATCTACTCCCTCGACCCATACTAACAGACACCGACGGGAGCCCTACAACCTACGACCTCGCCCACGGCAGAAACAGCAGACCTGCTGTGCACCACCCGACGACTCAGGAGACGATGCTGGAGACTTCGACCCATAGCAGATCCTAGTGTTCAGTCGTCGGGGGCTACACCAGCAGCAAAGTACATAGCAAATGCATATACCTGCTGTGAACAGTCGTCCTCAGGAGGGGGACGTATGTCATCGTACCAGGCCACAGGCCAGGTAAAGTTGCGCCTGGTTACAGCAGGTGTTCGCCGAGTGTGTCGGTGGCAGGTGTGTGCTGGTTGTTAACAGCAGATGTGCTGTACTTGAGTGTGTGTGGTGGATCAGTGATGGCAGTAGGGCATGTGTGAACTTGACACCGACGTGCAACACCTGCCATCCCGACCGCTGCACAGCCATATGCCTGTGCAGGACACATGGCTTCGCCGCAACCTCCCTCTACCAGCGCATGAAGAAGGCATTCTGGAAGGAGCGGCCGCGACAAATGGAACAAGAGAGACGTGACGTGCTTCGGGACTCTGATTCGTCCAGCGAGAATTACGTAACGTGCGTGTGCAACTATCCGGCCCAGTGTTCTACTTTATTTGCCATTTGGAACTGGCTCACTTAAGGCCCTAGGGTATGGGGGTGTGGACCGCCCCATAATTGTCCATGTAAGGTGTAGTTTTCTCCAGGTCCTCCTTGTTTTGCCCGTTAAGCAGCTGTTTCGACTCGCCAGGTGAGAGAGGGGCATGCCGGCACGAACAGACCACGACCCGTCGAGCCTCATGTTCCCGGCTACACGCTTAACCGGGTGGTGACCAGAGCATTCCAATGCAGCTCCGTTCTTACCTCACTCTTACCGGACACTGTGTCAGGGCAAGGAAATAAGCTGATACAGAAATTTGCTAAAGGACAGGTTTGAGAAAGTCTAAACGGGAAAGAGTTGAGATCTTGTGAAGAGAGGTTAGGAAGATAATTTATGAAATGATGGTAACATTTATACCATGGAGGAGGAATGTTGCTGAGAGGGAAAATTAGCATTATGAATGGGAAGCAAAGGGGTTAAAAAAGCAAATGTAGGCAGCTGTATGTGAAATGGAAGAATGGTGAAATGGAAAAAGCCACGGAAGTGGTGAGACAGATGGGTAATAAACTAGTAAGAAATATTTGTCAGGGAAGAAATGATTACCTAGTAAATATTTAGGAGGAGGGTAGAAGAGGAAAATTGTTTGATTATTTTAAGAGGAACATAAAAGGAGGGACAGAGAAATGCTAATGAATAAAGGTGCAGACGGGCAAGCTACAACCACTGATAAGGAAAAGGTTGCAGGTCCAGTGCTTGTCAGTGTTTGGGGAGCAGGATGGTTGGAGTTATGATTGTTGGGGGAAGCCTCTTTGGAAGCAAATAATTTTAAAGTGGAATGTAGGAAAGGTAATAAAAGGGTTAAAGTGTGATAAGGTGACCGGTCCAGATGGTACAGGAAATAGCGCTCTATAAATTTGGTAGGTGTTAGTTGTTCAGATATTTAGAAGTAATATTTCACAGATCTCTGAAGGAGGGGAAATTACCACAGGATTGGAAGGAAGCAGTGGTAGTCTCAATATTCAAGCAGTGGGAGGATAGTGGGAGGCCTGGCAGCCTCATCAGAGTGGGGTCTGTACATGGAATTGGTGGTGCGGCAGCTGCAGAAGGTGTGAAAATGAGGCCCAAGGTGTTTGAAGGATAAATGGAGAATGTAGGGACAGACTGTTGAGTTTAATGTAATAATAATTATTATATAATTTCAAGTGAATTACCGCCTGGTGGCAAGCATACCAACTCTCATATACCATCTATTTCACTGCATTTCTAAACTTGCCTGCCCCCTTCAATGACACCGCCATCTCCTGCAACAATTTCCACTCCTTAACCATCCTAACCAACCCAACATCAACTGTAACACCATCTCCCTCCTCCACCAGACTCACTGTGTTTTCCTACTGTTGATTCCTCTGCCTCGTGTATACCCTCATCCTGATGTCACTCAGCACATTCCATCCTTCTTCACACATTACTATCCTTACAAGTCCCTCCACCCTTCTCCTATCCTTCAGTGTTTTCCAACCCATGTCCCACATCATAACTGATGGCCTGACATTAATCTTCATCCTCTTCAACCTACTCCTGACTTTTCCACTTAATCATTAACCCATCTGACTGCCTATCTTTGTAACTTCTCTAGTTCATTTACATCCACTTTAATGTGCGGGTCTCACTATGCTGCAGCATACTGAAGAGCAGGCCTGACCATGATGTTGTAGGCCTTCTCCTACACCTCTCTATGCGCTGGTTCCCATCAACATTCCCACCACTTTCTGAATGTGACTCCTCCAGCCAAAGTTTTCATATAACATCATTCCAAGGTACTTATACTCTGATGCTTTACCTATTTCCTGCCCTACATATCTAGACTTCCCTGTTCTCTAATATGTTCCTCGTAAACCATACAACTTTAGTTTTCCTCACATTTATCCTCTTTTTGTTCTTAACTGTCTGTAAACTTATCCACGCAATATCTTCTTGCAACTTATTCTCTCCTTCCTCTACTGAATAGAGCACACAAATATTAGCAAACTATCTTATTCTGCTGATAATTTCTGCCCTATCTCATTAACCCATATGTTGTCCAACATAGCACCTAACATGCTTCCCTGTGGCACCCCAGAGGAATCTTAGCATCCAATATAGAACTTTCACTTTCACTCAAGAAATATTCTATCCACGCTAGAAATATTCTATCCACTCTACCAACCCCTTGTCTTCTATCAACTCACCTACTTTTCTGTGATACTGAAGATTTGGGGTGGAACTCATTGATGGAAACGACTAGAGTGGAAAGACTGGTCAAGAAGTACAAAGGGGTGAATGGAGAAATAGACTAGGGTAAGTTATGCTACCTTCAAAGAGTATAGAGGACGATGGAATAACAACAATTATATCCAGTGATGAGCGAAAATAGTGTGAAAGCGTGAAGTGGAATTTACTTTCAGAGCAGTTGGCGACGGTGAAAGGGGCTGGAAAGTTTAGAAGGGGACTAGTTGGTGATTAAGAACATTACAGCTTGCCACATGGTCGTTGTCCAATTGCACTTTGTTGGTATGGCTATAGTATTATTATAAATATAATAAACAAGGAAACTAGAAGGATGATTATTTTCAATGTTTTAGATATTTACTGAAACAGGTACTAACGAAACGTTTTCACTATTTATTTACACATACAGATTCCACTCTGCAGCAGTATATTCCAATACTGGACAAACCACCGTGCAATATGCCTTTCCCTTCACCTCACTACTAACTCCTTTCAGCACCCTCCTGAGAAGTCCTAAATCCCTTCTTGCCTTCTTAACCACTCTGTCCACCTGCTTTGTCTACCTTAGATCCGCCTGAATCACAACTCCTAGATACATATATTCTGTGACTTCCTCTAACTCCTGCCCAAAACACTCTACTCACCACTCTTTTCCTAGTAAGCCTCACCAACTTGGTTTATGCACATTAATCTTCATTCTTATCTCCACTGTCCAAGACCACAACTTATCAATGTCCACCTGCAAGTTGATTCCACTGCCCACACAACACACATATATTGTACGTAAATTATAAGTTTCTTCATTGCATATGTTATATGTACATGTAATGTTCACATTAGGTGCAAAAATGGTTTAAGTGTCCCACTACTTGACATAAGTAGAACATATATTATATACATAATGTCTCTACATTAATAATGTAAAGACATTTAGCTAAATTCAATGTATGTTATATATATATATATATATATATATATATATATATATATATATATATTCAACTGTTCACGATAGAAGTCATTTTCATTTATGATAAATGTATAATAGGTATGTCAAATATACTTGCACATAAAATCAGCTTTTAGCTACTGTGTACACATATATTATATGTTGTGTGGGTGTATATAGTACACAGTCTTATTTTACCTGTAATCGTGAATCTCACGTCATTCATTATTATAGTGAATAACAAAGGCCCCAACACACTTCCCTGCGGCACTCCTGATTTAACCTCTCCTTCCTCTGACATTACCTCACCCACTTTCACTGTATGACTTAGTCGCCTGAGAAAGTCATTAATCCAGTCAACCACCTGCTTGTAATCCAGGAGTCTTTCCACTTTTCTAATTAGTATTCCATGTAGAATCTTGTCAAAAGCCTTCTCAAAGTCTATGAAGCATGCATCCACCTGCTTCCCGTCATTGACTGTGTGAACAAGATCCTTCACCATACTAATCTTTCAAAGCGCCTTTCATTAGCAGTATTCTCCAGTCAGGTTTACTTTGCAATTTCATATTGTGGAATCTAAAAATTTTTCTTTTTTCGACTGAGAGTCTGCCCTTCCCGCTTTACCAATTTACCGAGCTTTACATTTGAGACTAGTGCAGGCCTATCCTTTCAACATCCCAATTCCTCATAGTAATCACCTTGCTATGTCACAGTTGTTAGATAGTTATCAGATGAAGTCAGCTGTATTGGAAAATGTATAGCAGGCTACAATTTGTGTTTGTGGTTTTGTATTGATAGGTACAATGTTATTATAGAAACTTTAGCCTCCATAATAAGAAAAAAATTATTGCAGTAAGTTGTTGAAAGTAAATTATCCATCTGAATATAGTCTAAATGTCACTTTGTAAGGTATTCATGGGAAAAGGTACTAGGAATGTTGGCATTTTTTTTTCAAGCTTTATTATTTTATTAATACTTTTGCTTTTTCCAGAAGATTTCTTAAACTTTATAAGAATTTGAGGGGAACAGTTTATGAAAATAGCAGGTAGAAGAACTGTAAAATTGTACACTGTAGTGGATTTATTCATCGACTAAGGAAATTTATTTTTGGCATAAAAATGCTTTTGAGTCAGACCATACGTGACTGATTGTATAACGCTCCAAAAATGAGTTTCGGCGGAGATACTGTAAATCCACATATAATTGGTCCATTGGGTAAATTGTATACAGTTGAAGTATGAACACTGTCCCATTGTTTCAGTAAGTGTGCAAATATACAATGAAACACAAACTACTATTTTGCCAAATAATGTGACAAGTGTCTAACCTATTTTGCTTGTGAGGACAATAATTTTATTAGTTAAGTTCATTGCACCCATCGTATCATTGAGTACAATTTTGTGCGAAGAGATATGACAAGTCATGATATGCGATTACATCGATATAAAAATATACAATGTAGGGCTCATTCATTGCTCTACATGGATTTGTGTGGGGAAGTAAATTATTATTCACTGAAACTTTCAAGGTATATATTGAGTAGTATTTTACTTGGTAAACATAATAACCACAAAACTTACTGGTTACTAACAAAACATACATTGGGACAGTAGTAGGTAATTATTACTGTCACTTTATTATGTGTCTATGAAAAACACCTCACAGTATTTTAACTCATTTCCACAACCAAGCACAGCACTTTGCAAGTATGCTTACACAACTGGTTGTGCTATGAGCAAAATGCTCACACAAAGTACATGCCTGCAAAAATGTCTTATCTAAAGGGTAAGAATTAATTACATCCTGTCAGCCACTAGCTACAAAACATGCAAGGTTCAAAATCAGCTAAAAGAAAGGACACACCTATCCAGCGATTAAAGAAAACTGACAGTTTGGAGG
Organism: Medauroidea extradentata; assembly: GCA_003012365.1. Taxonomy (NCBI): domain Eukaryota; kingdom Metazoa; phylum Arthropoda; class Insecta; order Phasmatodea; family Phasmatidae; genus Medauroidea; species Medauroidea extradentata. Next base: position 17,093 of record PNEQ01022839.1, read on the forward strand.
GTAAGATCATAGTAAGACCAATAATTTTGAACTTTGTTTGTGGAGTACGCCTAATGCTTTGATACTAGTTTCAAGAAAGTAACTAGAGTACACTCAAGAAATAAACTTCAGAGTTACAATCTTACTGCATTATGTCTCAAGAACCCTATGATTATAATGGTTATTTAATTTAAAGTATTTTCCAATATAAGACATTTTTTAAAATAAAGTTCTTTACATTTCTGCACAAGTATATGCCGATAAACGAGGCTGCAAGCAAGCAAAATTGATTATGCGATGCATAGGTTAGGTTATTTTCTTTGGCAAAGTTTGATTTAGCCTACATTTCACACTTGCTGAAACAATACAAACGACAGTATTCATACTTTAGCTGCATGCGATTTATCCATCATGATTACATCCACAGGTAATGCAACTATTATTTATTTATTTATTTGTATAGGTACATTAGTCGCACACTGCCCGACTCGAGGCATTTTCACATTTGTAATTAAATTTCCTTTCGTCGTCGAAGAAATCCACTAAAGTACGATGTTTCTTCCTGTCATTTTCACAAAACTATAACCCTCTAACGACTTTACCATCATCTGATAAAATAAGATGAAACTCTGAAACAAAATCATGGTAACAATTTTTTTGTTTCAACAACAACACAGCAATTTCTCTACCGGAATTGACATTCCGCCACCTACTTGGCTGGCGGATTAATTTCGACACTTCGGGCCTAGATTCCGATCGTAATTCCGGTATCGAGTGTTCAAAAATTACACTTTTTGATTCTGCTAGCGGAATAGCACCATTCCTTTAGCGAAATTATTCCGACAGTTTCAAAAATTAGGCCCCAGGACCTAATTGAAATATTTCTCTGTAGCACATTTATTATTCTATTTACATTTTAGGAATGGCTAAACAACTTTTGTGTAGAATCCATTAAAACATACCACATTAATAAAATGTTTACCTCAGAGAAGTCGGTAGAGATCTCTAAAGTAAAACAAATACACAACTTGCCATTTGGAATATAGTTCAGCAGACAGATCCTTGTGTATTCCAAGTCAACATGCTTTTACATTTTATCACGAAGTCTTTCCCACATATACTTGCTTTTAAAACCTGAATAATACAATTTCCATCCTTATCACTCTTATTTGCGGACGAGCACTAAACATTCGGTATGCTGTCACATCTAATCTTGCACTACACAAATTCATGCCGCATAATTATATTAGTATTTCCACATTGTATAATTTCGTCATAAAACAGCTACAAACATTTACTGTTGTCAAAATCAGGATGTGTTTGCTGAAAGACGAAAATAATCAATACAAATTACATTTCATACAAACAAAACAATTTTCCATGCCCACGAAGTTGAAAAATATTTCCTTTTTAAAATGTTTATCAACAATTTTTTTCACTGCTTCCTTGTTTCTATTCATAAATTGTGCAAAAAATTGGTAGTCTAAATGGCTGTGTCGCTGTGTTGCCAAGTCATCTGATCTTAGCTTCGAAGTAAATAGAATCTGTTAACAACAGTGCATACTGAATACCAAATATACGATGGTGTTGTTAATAGTTTAGGTCTCGTAAGGCTACTGACCTAAACTACAGAAAGTTAGTTAATAAACAGTGGCGTCTCGTCAGGGTAAGAAAGGCAAGCAGTGCTTGCCCAGGCAGCTTCCTGACAATTCTCTGATTATAATAAATATTTACTTGTAACCTTGTCTCTACTAGAAGCTAACTATGACTCGTGCAGATAGATGTATCTTTTACGAATTCCGCTCGGATTACAACACTGTCAATTGGAAGATAAGAACTAGTAAACAACCAAAGCAAGCTGTTGAAAAGCGCTTGCAATATCGCTTCTGGTGGATAGAGTTGCAGCAATAGTATTCGGGTGAATGAAGGGGTTGGAGGGGTAGCCGGGCGGAAGGAACACGAGAGGGGATTGGCTACATAACGCTGTATTAGAAGCTACGATTGCAGTGTTTTCTAGCCGAAGTGTTCCGAATATAGCCGAACCTAGCAGAATTGCCACTTTAGTGGTTTTGTTACCAGTTACTGGGATTTCAGATAATCTACTACCGGTCAAGTTTTGTAACTAATAAGTTGATTAAACAGGGAGGCGAAGACAGTTTAAACTGATACTAGTAAATTGGAAATTTTCTTTTCTATTGACAAGATAGGTCTCCGGTGATTATTCCAGTGCCATTAGTGGTTTTCTTTAAACTTCAGTTGGCAACACTGGTCACCGGCAGTTGATT